>PVKH010033457.1:0-12008 GCA_004027955.1 Chaetophractus vellerosus | reverse complement strand
AGCCGGCTGTGAATAGAAGCAGAAGCCGCCCACAGGCGGGGAAAAGCCGCACCTGTGCAGTGACCAAGTCTCGGCGCGTCGCCGCAACGGGGGGGAAGGGGAGATATGTAATAAAATAAATAAATCTTTAAAAAAAAAAAAAAAAAAAAAAACTAACTCAGGGAAGCTGATGTAGCTCAGTGGTTGAGTGCTGGCTTCCCACATATGAGGTCCCGGGTTCAACCCCCAGTTCCTGGTGCCTAAAAAATAAAAAGGAACTTCATGTTTCCAGTTGTCTTATTACAGAGAAATGCATGTGTGGTTTCTGTTAGGCGTTTGGAAATGTTGAAAACACCTCAAGAAACTCTTCCCTCCAAGGACCCACTGACTTAAGATAATCAATATACCAAGAGTTGTTTTCTTGATCTCCTCTTGGCTTCTCTTCCCCTGCCAACCTCAGAAATGTTGTCCCTGGTGTTTTGTCTACAGCTCCCTTCTCTTCACTATGCAGATTCTCCTCCGACAATCTCATTCCAATCCATGGCTTTGACAGCAACCCATATGTTGACTCCCAAACCTGTATTTCCAGCTCTGACTTCTCCATCGAGTTCCAGTTCCTTGTAGCCAAATGTTTACAGACATCACCAAAACCTTGCCTCCATCGGCTCCTCAAACATGTCCACTTAGTTGTCCAAGGAAATTCAGAAACCGTCCTGGCAGTGCCCTCTCTTCCACTCCGTATCACCAATGTCACTGAATTCTGTTGCTCCTACTTCTGCAATGTCTTACATCTATCTTCTCTCCAGCCCTACTGTCCCTGCCGTGGTCCAGAGGAAAGTATCAGATTGCTGCATAAGAATCTCCTGGGGAACTTTCTTTTTTTTTTTTTTTTACAAAATAGGTTTACTCCCTGCTCACACTGAATTCTGATTCAGGGGGTTTGGGGTGGGGCCTTCAGGATATTTTAACAGGCATCCCAGGTTTGCAAACTACTGTAGTCCTAACCTACTGAAATGGCCCCTTAACTGTGCTGGCAAATGTTTAACAACCAGCTGGCTGGGGGAAAAGGGACAGATTAGTACCTGTGGAGTAAATACTCCTACCATGGTTGATTTCAAGCTACCAATATAATGTTACTGAAATCAGAGTTGAGAAGTAACGTGCACAATTAGCCCCTACAAGCTGATACAAGCCAATTCAGCACATGGCTGCACCTAGACTGTCAAATGTTCCCTTCCAAAGCGGCCCTAAATATGCCTCTCCCCCAGCTTAAACCCCTTTGACAGCTCCCAGTAATGTCCTAGAATACAGTCCAAAGTCCTCTGCCTGGCATACATGGCATTACAACATGAAACCAACTTTCCCTCCCAACTTTTCAGCTTCCCCTGCATGAAGTTCCACCTAAGGCCCTATGCTGTGTTTACAATGAGCCACCGATACTCCCCAAATACATCATGCACATTATATTCATCACTTCATCTGCGCATGTTGTCCCCTCTGCTTCAAATGTCTCTTCTACCTGATCCCACAGGCCCCACCCCAAAAAGTGCATCTTCTACCCTGGCCAACTGAGCCCTGGGTCACAGAGAAGCCTGGCTGTCTCTTCCCAATGCTGGATTTAGAGATTAATTCACTGACTTTTTTCCTGCCCATCCCAGAGCTCTGCTCCCTTTCAGCCACAGAACAATGGCAAATCTAAGCCTGAGCAGTTGTCGCCAGTGATTCTGTAGCTCTGAGCATGTCTTGGAGAGAGAGGCTGTTGGCTGCATGAGAGAAAAACACCCTTAGTGTAAATCCTGGCTGTTTTCTCACAATGTATTCAAGATACATTGAATGTGGGCAATAACATGTTGTATTAAATACTAACAATAAGCCTGCACATTTAAACAGTGCTTTCCCGTCTACAAAGGGCGTCTACATACATTCTCCCATTTGATCATTCTAACTTCATAAAGTAGATAAGAAATATTTATACTCTTCCACTTTAGAGATGAAGTAAATAAGGTTCAATGGGGTTGCATGACATGTCCAAGATCAAACTATTGGTGAGCTGAGGAACAAGGATTTCAATCCAGGGTTTCTGACCCTGAATTCTTTGTTCTCAGTTTCACTTTGAGCACACTCCAGTGCTGGAAAGAAGCCACTTGGAGCTGGGAAGGGGTGGGGAGCCAGGACGGCCCAGGTATGGACTTGAGTGGGGTGGCCTGGGAAGAGCTTGATGGTCATTCTGCAGTGCAGGAGGCACCTACCAGCCAGAATGCAAGAAAGAGCATCTGGGAAGTCCAGTGCAGCAAAATCCTTGAAACAAAAAGTGGAAAAAGTCTGCCCTGACCAGTCAAAGAGCACTTATGGGGAAACAGATGTGGCTCAAGCAATTGGGCTCCTGTCTACCATATATTTCTATTCCCAGGGCCTCCTGGAAAAAGGCTAGCTCGCCCATGGGGAATGCTGGCCTGCACAGGACTGCTAGCCTGCATGGAATGCTGGCCCGCACGGAGAGCTGGTGCAGCAAGAAGACGCAACAGAAAGAGACACAGAGGAGAGACAATAAGAGGCACGGCAGACCAGGGAGCTGAGGTGGCACAAGAGATTGAGTGCCCTTCTTCCACTCCGGAAGGTCCCATGATCAGTTCCCGATGCCGCCTAAAAGAGAAGACAAGCAGACACAGAAGAACACACAGAGAGCAGACAGTGAGCACAAAAACAATGGGGGGTGGGAATAAATAAATAAATCTTAAAAAAAAAAAAAAGAACACTTATGTAAGATGGGCGAGTTTGCCAGATGAGGACGCCTTCCACTGAGGCCACAGAAATAAACAAGTTTCTGACCATAGCTATGAAAGAAAAGAAGAAAAACGTGTGTATGTGGGTGGAACCCATGAACTGTCTCAACTGTGAAAAAGCTACAGGCAAGTCAAAAGAGGGAGAAACGCGCCAGGGGGGAGTGCCAGACTTCCTAGAGCTGGAGCCAAGGCTAGAGAGGCTTCTAGAACAGCGAAGGCTTGGCCTGCAGCCCGAGGGGGAGTCTTTGGGGGGTCAGAGGGGCTAGCACCATCACATCTAGGCATGAAGGCAGGATTCACATGGCGAGATCAGCCAGCTGCAGGGACCCGAGGGCCTCTTCACAGAAATAAGTGTGGGAAACAGTCTTAGCAGCAGTGTCAGTGGAAGTCGGAGCAGGTTGGTTTAGGAGCCCACCTGGAGTAGACCGGGACAGCTGATTGCCCAGAACATTTTAGAAGAAGCCTAAGAAAAAAGTGGCATTTACGTCTGATTAAGACGTAAATTAAGAACAAATATGTTTTCAAGGTTTTTTTTTTATGACTATAACTTCCCAACTGGTAGTTAATTTTGTCAACATCTGTTTCTCTCTAGTTAACAGAAGTCAAAACTTTAAAGAACTGCAAGGGAGTGAGTCCTGAAAGGAACAAAAGTAGGGAAGATTCAAAATGATACAAAAAAGATAACAAAAATTGCTTTTTTTAAAAACAAATCAATTTTATTGATGCATATTAATTGTACACTTGTATGCTTTATTAATATGATCAATAAAATTGATTTGTTTAAAAAAAGAATATAATCCATCCAAAGTATACAATCAATGAATGGTATTTGGCATAATCACATAGTTGTGCTTTCATCAATTCAATCATTACAGAGCATTTTCATTATTCCAATAATAATAAAAAACAAAAAAGACCAAAAAAAAATCAAAATCTCTCAATCTCTCTATGCCTCCCCTGCCATACATAGCTGCTATTCTTTTTCTGTCTCTCTAGTTTATTTATATTTATATTTTGTATAGATGGCATCAAGCAATAGGTAGTACCTTGTGTCTAGTTTATTTCCATTAGTATATTTCCTTTTTTCCCCTTTTGGAAGGTAATTAATCTATTACTGTATACTACTGTCCATGGTTTGCTTTAGTTATATTTTTGCCTGATATTAACATCTTCTAACATTAACATACATTTGTTCAGTTTCAAAGACAGTCCAATATATGCAATATCACCCATATACATATTTCACATGAGGTTTCATTATGCTATACAGTCCCATGTTATATTTTTAAGCTTTCCTTCTAGTAATATACGTGACCATAGACTTTCCCACTGTCATAGCCATATAATGGCACTGCTACTTACAAACACTATAATGTGCTTTCGCCTTTTCTATTCATTTCCAAAGAAAAACAACTTTTTCAACAATTCTGCACAGATTAGCCCTCAGCTTTCCATTCTCTGGCCTCATTCCATTTTCTGGTGACCTATATTCTACTTATTAACTCCGTGAGTTTACACATTATTTTTAGTTCATAATAACACAATCATACAGTATTTATCCTTTTGTGTCTGGCTTGCTTCACTCAACCTAATGTCCTCCAGGTATATCCATGTTGTCATGTGCTTCACGACTTCATTTCTTATAGCTGCTTCATATTCTATCACATGTATACACCACAATTTGTTTATCCATTCATCGGTTCATGGATGCCTGGATTGTTTCCATCTTTTGGCAATTGTGAATAACGCCGCTATGAATATTGGTATGAGGATGTCTGTTCATGTCACTGCTCTCAGTTCTTCTGGGTATATATCCTAGTAATGGTATTGCCAGGTCATGTGGCAAATCTATATTCAACTTCCTTAAGAACAGCCAAACAGACTTCCACGGTGGCTGTACCATTCTCCATTCCCACCAACAGTGAATAAGGGTTCCTATCTCTCCACATCCTCTCCAACACTTGTTGTTTTCCGTCTTTTTAATAGTGGCCATTCTAGTAGGTGTGAAATGATAACTCATTGTAGCTTTGACTTGCATTTCCCTAATCGCTAGTGATGTTGAACATTTTTTCATGTGTTTTTTTTTTTTTTTGTCATTTGTATTTCTTCTTTGGACAAATGCCTATTCAAGTCTTTTGCTCATTTTTAAATCCTGTCTTTTTTTTCCCACTTTTTTTTTATTTTTTAAAAGATACTTCAATTACATAAATGTTACAGAGAATATATAGGGGATTCCCAGATGCCCCACTCCCCACATCTCCCACATTTTCCAACATTAGCAACATCTTTTATCAATGTGGTACATTCATTGCAATTGATAAACACATTTTGGAGCATTGCCATTAAGCATGGATTATAGTTTACATTGTAGTTTATACTCTCTCCCACTCGACTCTGGAGGTTATGGCTGGATAGATAATGGCCTGTATCTGGTGTTGCAATGTCATTCAGATGTTTTCCAAGTTCCGAAAATGCCTCCCTATTACACCTGTTTTTCCCTCTCCCTAACCCCAGAACATCCATGGGTCACTGCCTCCACAACAATGGCATTTCTTCCGATGCTAGAATCACAAGTAGTTTAGAGTAGAATACCAGTAAGTTTATTTCACTTCCCAATCCTGAGGATTAATCGGGTCTTTTTATTGTTGAGTTGTAGCATCTCTTTATATATCAGGGATATTAAACCCTTATTAGATATGTGATTTCCAAATATTCTCTCCCATTGAATCAGCTGCCTTTTCACATTTTTGACAAAGTCCTTTGAGGTGCAAAAGTGTTTAATTTTTAGGAGGGCTCATTTATCTATTTTTTTCTTTTCCTGCTTATGCTTTGGGTGTAAGATCCAAGAAACCACCACCTACCACAAGATCTTGAGGTTGTTTCCCTACATTTCCTTCTAGTAGTTTTATGGTCTTAGATTTTATATTTACATCTTTGATCCATTTTGAGTTGATTCTTGTATAGGGAGTGAGATAGGGATCCTCTTTCATTCTTTTGGTTATAGATATCCAGTTCTTCCATCACCATTTGTTGAAGAGACTCTTTTGTCCCGTTAACATGGACTTGCAGGTTTGTCAAAAACCAGTTAGGGGAGCAGATGTGGCTCAAGCAGTTGGGTGCCCGCCTCCCACATGGGAGGTCCTGGGTTCGGTTCCTGGTGCTTCCTAAAGAAGATGAGTGGACACAATGAACAGACAACAAGTGGAAACAATGAGCAGACAGACGAGGGAGCCATAGTGGGGGCAGGGAACTAGTTGGCCAGAGAGGTAAGGGTTTATCTCTGGACTCTCAATTCTATTTCACTGATCAATGTGTCTGGCTTTATGCCAGCACCATCCTGTTTGGACCACTATACCTTTGTAATGTGTCTCAAGGTTAGGCAGTGAAAGTCCTCCTACATCACTTTCCTTTTTTAGGATGCTTTTGGCTTTTTGGGTGTACTTTCCCTTCCAAATAAATTTGATAATTGCCTTTTCTACTTCTGTAAAGTAGGCTGTTGTAATTTTGATTAGTAGTACACTGAATCTATAAGTCAGTTTGGGTAGGATTGACATTTTCATGCTGTTTAGTCTTCCAATCCATGAACATGGAATGTTTTTCCATTTGTTTAGGTCTTCACTGATTTCTTTTAGCATTGTTTTATAGTTTTCTGAATATAGGCCTTATACTTCTTTGGTTAAATTGAGTCCTAGGTATTTTAACTTTTTTTTTTACATTATAAATAGAATTTTCCCCCTGATTTCCTCTTCAGATTGTTCAATACTAGTGTACAGAAACATTACTGATTTTTGCATGTTGACCTTGTATCCTGCTACTTTGCTGAACTCGTTTATTAGCTCAAGTAGCTTTGTTGTAGACATTTTGGAATTTTCTAAATATAGGATCATGTCATCCATGAATAGTGAGTTTATTTCCTTTTTTCCTATTTGGATGCCTTTTTTTTCTTGTCTAATTGCTCTAGCGAGAACTTCTAGAACAATGTTGAATAACAGTGGTGATAGTGGGCATCCTTGTCTTGTTCTTGATCTTAGAGGGAAAGCTTTCAACCTTTCCCCATTGAATATGATGTTGGCTATGGGTTTTTCCTATATGCCCTTTATCATATTGAGGAATTTTCTTTCTGCTCCTATCTTTTGAAGTGTTTTTTATCAAGAAAGGATGCTGAATTTTGTCAAATGCTTTTCCTGCATCAATCAAGATGATCATGTGGTTTATTTTCCTTCAATTTGTTAATGTGGTGTATTATGTTAATTCGTTTTCTTATGTTAAATGAGCCTTGCATACCAGAAATAAATCCTACTTGCTCATGGTGTATAATTCTTTTGAATCGCTGCTAGATTCTGTTTGCAAGTATTTTGTCGAGAATTTTTGTATCTATGTTCATTAGAGAGATTTGTTTGTAATTTTCTTTTCTTGTAACATCTTTATCTGGCTTTGGTATTAGGGTTATGTTGGCTTCATAAAACGTGTTGGGTAATTTTCCCTCCTCTTCAATTTTTTGGAAGAGTTTAAACAAGATTGGTGTTAATTCTTTTCAAAATGCTTGGTAGAATTCACCTGTGAAGCCATCTGGTCCTAACTTTTCTTTCTTGGGAGATGTTTGATGACCATTTCAATCTCTTTAAATGTGACTGGTTTGCTGAATTCTTATATTTCTTGTAGAGTAGGTTGTAGAGTACACGAGTAGGTTGTACGTTTCTAGGCATTTGTCCATTTCGTCTAGGTTGTCTAGTTTGTTGGTACACAGTTCCTCATAATATCTGATCCTTTTCATTTCTGTGGGGTAAGTCATAACTTCCTTCTTTTCATTTCTGATTTTATTTATTTGCATCTTCTCTCTTTTTTTCTTTGTTAGGCTTGCTGTTATTTTCCTGCTTCCTCCAGATATTCAGGTGGGTCTTTGATTTTATCAGTTAGGTCTTTCATTTTTAGCTCTGTTTTTTTTCTCTTTTTTCTTTTTCTTTTATAAAGGGTATAAGGATATTTATTTGGGGTAAAAGCTTACAGTCCCAAGGCCGTGAAAAGTCCAACTCACCATAAGAGGTACTATCTCACCCAAATCAGCTGCCACGTGTTGAAGTAAGATGGCAGGTTCTATAAAGGACATTTATTTGGGTAAAAGCTTACTGTTCCAAGGCCATGAAAAGTAACTCAAAGTAGCATAAGAGGTGTGCCTTCTCACCTAAATCGGCTGCCAGATATTGAAGCAAGATGGCAAGTGACCTCTGCCTGGTGTCTGCCTTCCCCTTTGGGCTATGCCATCTCCCAGAGCTCAGCTGTGGACAACCAGGCATAGGGCTTGTCTCTTACCCAGCCTCCTCTCTCAGGCTCGGCTGCTCTACTTTCTTCCCTATTTCAGCTGCAAGCTATCAGGCATTAATGGCCCATCTCTCCCTGGGGCCCCAGCTCCTTGAGCCTCTCCTTTCTGTCACACAGCAGGGTCAAAAATGGCAGAGCTCCTCTTTCTTCTTTTTTACTATAGGTGTTCAGGGCTATAAAGTTCTCTCTCAGCACTGCCTTTGCTATATCTCATAAGTTTTGATAAGTTATGTTCTTGTTTTCATTTGTCTCAATATAGTTACTAATTTCTCTTAAAAGTTCTTCTTTGACCCACTGATTATTTCGGAGTATGTTGTTTAGCCTCTACACATTTGCAAAATTTCCCTCCCTATCTGTTATTGATTTCCAATTTCTTTCTATTGTGATCTGAGAAGGTGCTTTGTATAATTTTGATATTTTTATATTTATTGAGACCTGCCTTGTGACCCAACATGTGGTCTATCCTGGAGAAAGATCCATGAGAACTTGAGAAGAATGTATAACCCACTGATTTGGGATGGAATGTTGTGTATATGTCTGTTAGGTAGAGCTCATTTATCATATTGTTCAAGGTCTCTGTTTCCTTGTTGATCTTCTGTCTAGCTGTTCTGTCAATCAATCTATCAATCTATCTATCTATCTATCATCTATCTATATATCTAATGATGTGAATGGTGTGTTGAAGTCTCCAACTATTATTGTAGAGATGTCTATTTCTCCCTTCAAGTTTGCAAGAGTTTGCCTCATGTACTTTGGAGCAACCTGGTTAGGTGCATAGACATCTATGACTGTTATTTATCCCTGGTGGATTGTCCCTTTTATTAATATACAATGGCCTTCGGTATCTCCTGTAAGTTTTTTGCATTTAAAGTCTGTTTTGTCCAATATTAGTATAGGTATCCCTGCTCTTTTTTAGTTAATGTTTATGTGGAGTCTTTTTTCCAACCTTTCACCTTCACCAATTTGTATCTCTGGGTCTAAGGCAAGTCTCCTGTAGGCAACATATGGATGGCTCAGTTTTTTTTTTATTTTTTGAGGTACCAGGGCCAAGGGTTGAACCCAGGACCTCATATGTGGGAAGCAGGAGTGCCACCACTAGCCACATTGGCTCCTGAGTTGTTTTTTTGTTTGTTTGCTTGTTGTTTGGTTGTTTGTTTTTTTTTTTAGGAGGCACTGGGAACCGAACCCGGGACCTCCCATGTACGAAGCTGGTGCTCAAACACTGGGCCACATCGGCTCCCCTGAGTAGGATTCCTTGTTTGTTTTCCTTGTTGTTTATTTGCCTTTAGGAGGCACTGAGGACTGATCCCGGGACCTCCCATGTGGGTAGCAGGAGCTCAACTGCTTCAGCCCCATCTGTTCCCCTCGTGTTTTATTATCCATGCTGTCAGCATTGAGTTTAATCCGTTCAAATTCAATGATATTACTGTAAATACATTATTTACTTCCACCATTTTATTCTTCAGCTTTCATATGTCATATCTTATTTTTGTCTGTCTTTTTACTCTTTTGGTTATCCTTTCTGCTAGTCTTGGCTTCTACACTCTCCTCCAAGCCTCTCTCTCCTGTCTTTTTCTGTCCCTTTAATACTTCCTGCAAAGGTGGATTCTTTTTTATGAACTCTGTTCCATTTCTGTTTATTTGTGAATATTTTAAACTCACCTTCATATCTGAAGGACAATTTTGCCAGAAGAATTCTCAGCTGGCAATTTTTCTCTTCCAGTGTCCTAATTGTATTGTACCACTGTCTTCTCACTTCCATGGTTTCTGATGAGAAATCCATACTAAGTCTTACTGGGCATCCCTTGTATGTGATGGTTTGCTTCTCACTTTCTGCTCTCAGAATTTTCTCTTTATCTTTGACGTCTGACATTCTGAGTAGTGTGTGTCTTGGAGTAGGTCCATTTGGATTTATTCTGATCGGGGTACACTGTGCTTCTTGGACATGTAAATTCATTTCTTTCATGAGAGTTGGGAAATGTTCAGCCATTATTTCCTCAAATACTCTTTCTGCCCCTTTTCCCTTCTCTTCTCCTTCTGGAGCTCCCCTGACATGTATTTTGTTGCACTTCGTGTTATCATTTAACTCCCTGAGCCCTTGCTCAATTTTTTTCATTCTTTTCTCTGTTCTTCTCTCTCTTCCATTTCAGCTGTTCTTTTTCTGCATCACTTATTCTTCTAAATCACTTAGTCTTTCTTCTATCATTTTGAGCCTGCTGTTGTATGCCTCTAATGTGTTTTTTATCTCACCTATTGTGTCTTTCATTCCTATTTTTCTATTCAGGTTTCCAAATTCTTCTTTGTGCTCACCCAGTCTCTTTTTTTTTTTTTTAATTCCCAGCTCCCAGATGGCTCCCTCATCTGCTTGCTCATTGTTTTTGCTTGTTGTCTGCTCATTCCTTTTTGCTCATTGTTTGCTTGTTGTGTTTGTCTGTTTTGTTTTTTTTTCTTTAGGAGGCACCGGAAACCAAATCAGGGACCTCCTGTATGGGAGGTGAGCACTCAACTGCTTCAACCACATCAGGTCCCTGCTTGTTTGTTTTTGCTTTGACTGCTCATTGTCTTGCTCATTGTTTTTGCTTATTGTATGCTCATTGTTTGTCTTCTTTAGGAAGCACTGGGAACCAAATCCAGGCCTTCCCATGTGGGAGGCAGGCACTCAACTGTTTGAGCCACATCTACTCCCCAGTGTCTTCCTGATGTACTTTATCTCTTTAGCCATATTGTCTTTCAACCATTGATTTGCTTTAGGAGATTTGTATGAACCTCAATGATTAATTGTTTCAAATCCTGTCTCTCATCTGGGGCTTTGATATATTCCTTTGCTTGGGCCATTTCTTCTATTTTCTTAGTATCACTTGGATTTTTTGCTGATATCTAGGCTTCTGATTATGATGATGTGTTTACTCTGATGCTCAATTTCTCTCTTGTGTAGGGATTTAGTGGCTGGAGACTGTATTAATGCTGTTCTTTGATTCTTGGTTCAACTGTTCTAGGTCTTTAGGATTGTCCCTGTTAGTTACTTAAATCTGGATCATGGACCCAGTAATGTGCTGCAGACCCACTAACAAGGGCCTTGGGGAGGGAGACTATAAAGGTTAGAAAAAGCCTCTCTTATTTAATTTCCTCGCACGCACTTCCTTGGTCTGCCAGCAGATGGCACTTTTTGGCAGCCCTCTCAGTGCAAACCCTGGTCGGAGTATGTTTGCTGTAACACCAACAGCCACACGTGACAGGCAGAGGATCCTGCAGGCTCTTCAGAGCCTGGGAAATCAGGCTTTCTCAGAGGCTGCTCTCCAACCTTTGCTGGCAGCCCCTTCTCCTTTCCCAGGTAGGAAGTAATTCCACGCCCCTCTGCATCTTCAACAACCAGTACCAGTCCACAGGGAGCGTGAGAGGGTCGGGTCTTTCCCTCCTGTGCTGGCTCCTCAGGCTAACAATGGTGCGGCCCCACCCAGCCTGGAAGGGCTCTGGGACACAGCAGACCAAATCTGCTGGCCAAAAGCTGAATCAGTCTTGGGCAGTGTCCCTCTCTATTCCTTTTCCTGGGGAGGTGGATCCCTGTGGCCCCCTTTGTCCATAGCTGCCGGCCAGAGGCCAGAGAATTCAAAGCTGTCTGCTCTGAGAGTGGGGGGAAGGGTGCCAGCAGCTGCAGCTGCAGCTGCAGCTTCTACTCACAGTTTTTCCACTGAGACTCTTTTCCAGTGCCCCTCTCTCTTCTGGGTGCTGTCCAGCCTTCCTCTGGTATCCCAAGCCCTAGAACATTTTTTCCAGGCCATTTCTGCCTGTCCTCTAGCTGTTTTTCTGGGAGAGAAGTGAGTCCTGTGTCTATCTAATCCTCCATCTTCCCGGAAGCTCCCAAAAAGCCTTATATTTTGACCCCAGAGGGCCAGGGAGAGAGGCACCCAAGGAGAGGAGCTAGTGCAT
>PVKH010033456.1:0-12008 GCA_004027955.1 Chaetophractus vellerosus | reverse complement strand
ATTTTCAGGAGAACAAAAATGTTATGAAGGTCTACATTTTAAGATTTAGTCTTATTTTATCAGAGAAATACAAAGCTATATGCACATTTTAATATTACAGTATAGCTCCAGAGACTGAGACCATATTTCATAAGCCAAAATTATTTTGAGAGTAATTATTTTTAATTTTCCCTTCTATTATTATAATACCTTCCATTGAGGAATTTTCCAACCAGATTATTTTAGGGTCTAAGTAAATGGACAAAATTCTTTCTTGGGACTGTTGTATGAACTTGCTGGTAGTTAAAAGATTCCTTGGGGGAAGACTCAGGAAAATCCCAGTTATTTTAGGTGCAGAGATGCTATCTGTGGCCTGACAAAGTGGTAAAATCTGCTTCTAGAATTAGTATTCAACATTCTAAAGGATAAGTAAGACACTGGGAACTCTCTGAGCTGGGAGTTAGTTCTCTATCAACTGCTAGAATAAACATGGGTCATGCAAAGAGTTACATTAACAATAGCAGAGCAGAAGGATCGATGCTTAAAGCCAAATACAGGGACCCACAAAGTATTTCTCTGACCAAATAATTTCTCCTGTTTTCATGCTTGGTACAAAACTAGTGAGTGTGAAGTCCAACCACTCCATTGCGAAAGCTTTATATGGGTAGCTATGATTCAAGGCTAATGAATGGAATACCTACTTTACAGTAATTTCAAATGCACGCTATTTGTTAAGCCAGAAATACCAAGGCTGGACCCATCCACCTGAACTGTCACATTGATCCTATGCAAAATGTAGTAAAGGAAAACAAAATATTTGATTATTTCAAAATCGTTGATGAGACAGCATTCATGGATAATAATATCTGATTGTACAGTAATCACAAATATAATTTTTAAACCATGAATAAGAGTTTATGTGTTGCATTAAACTATAACATTATTGTTATATAATACACTATTCAAATTTATACAGTTTGGTAGTTCATTTATTCAGGACAGTCCGTTTTTCCTAAATGATATAGGACATTTACAAAGTTACTGATTTGGGGCCATTGGATTATATGGAATCCTATCATTAAAGGCAGGATAAAGTAAACTTTAGGCGACCGTATATATTACCATCTCCTTCTGTATATAGGCTTTTGTACAAGATTAGAAGCCCAAGTCTATTTTGGGTTTTGAAAATGCCTAGGGAAGAGAGATTTACCAAAGTGATGATGTCAATATAGCATTTTAATTTACTAACGTATGAGTTAAATCTAACCATCTCAACTATCCTTTTGTCCCTGGTGTACCCTACTACTTACTCACGCACTGGAGAAGGGGACAAGAGGTCATGGAGGCAAACACCTAAAGGTTCCACCTCCTAGGAAATGGCTTCGCACCCATGCTTCTTCTGCTACTGGGCATAGCAAAATGTGTTTTTCATCACAGTGTTTCAGTGGGTAGCTTTGATTATATAGTTTAACTCAATAGCTTGGAACTACCAAAAATAGTAGGTTAAATGATTCAATTACATCATCTGCGGTAACATCCGGATAAATTTCAGATTTATTAGAAGGCAATAAGTCAACAAAATGAATATATAATTACTTTAAATAAAAGAGAAACGGTGCCTTATTCTTTTAGAATATACCATAAATGGTCACCACTGCCCTCATTCCAGTCCAGGAAGTATCATCTTTTAACCACTCTATGGCAATAACCTTGTAATTCATCTTATATCTTGCTCTGCTCCTATAAATGTTCTCTACTAGCACTAAAGTGATTTTCCAAGTACTAAAATCCAATCATGTTGCTCCTGCCTTAAAGGTTTTCTAATTATTTGCCCTTAGGAGGAAGTCCAGACTCTAAAATATTCTTTAAAATCCTCCTTGATTTAGCTAGTATATCTGTAGTCTCTTTAAAATGAAAATTAGAGACTAAAAACATGCATATTTGTACATAAATAATTAAATGTATCCTTCTCTATGGAAATTTATTTATGACTGAGGATCCTTGTTATTCTCTATTATAACATTTATAACGAATATGAAATAAACCAAATTACTTCACTGATATTTCTATTTCAAAATTTACAGCTACCTGGCCATTTTCTTATTTTTAGCTTGCAACGATGTATCAAAACAAAAGACTTAAAAAGATAATATAGAATTTTTTAATGAAGGCTGGGATTGGGTGGTATTAATAAATAAATAAATAAAGAGTATGTTTGTGATGAAACAATTGTACATTTGGCTCAATGTGAACTTTGAAAAATTAATAGGGAGTAATTAATTAAGACAGCAGATGAAAATGTTCAGGTCAGAGAATGGAGTTACAGATTACCAATGTATACTGAAATTTCTAGGATATGTCTCATATGGAATTGATCTTTGTAAGAATCAAATTTGTGCATTAGCACATGGCAAAATACAAGTCATTTGCCAAATGAGGAAATGTGCTAACATTCTAGAGATCGCAAATATAGCTTTAAGATGCCCCAATTATCTCATAACTAGATTTTACCCTATACAGAAATTAAGCCATTCAACCATTACTTGTTAAAATGCTGTTATGTGTCAGATAGTCCCGTAGGTGCTGGGGATACAAAAGTTGGACAAAGCAGGCAGAGCCTCCTCCCCTGGGCTCTACATTCAAGTGAAGATGGAGATAGTACACAAGAAAAAATTAATAAACGAGATAAAGAAATTAATAAGGAAGCTAATTTTAAATATGTATAAATATTATGAAGAAAATAAAAGCGGGTGATATGACAAAGAATTAGGGGGGAACTACCTTAATTTGGTGTCCATAAAAGGTTTCTCTGAGGAACTGACATCTGAACAGAAACAAAAAGTGATAAAAATGAACCTGTTGGGCAAAAGTCTAGAGTCTTCCAGGCAAGGAGAAGATATCCTTGTTGAATTCAAGAAGAGAAAGAAGGTCAATGGAGCAACAGAGAAACCACTTACTTGAATCAGGGAGTTTAACAGGGCCAGTTTATACAGGACAGTACAAACCATAGTAAGAAATTAAGATTTTATTTCATAGGAAATCTAAAAGAGGAGTTATATAATGTGATTTAGGTATGAAAAGATCTCAGTGGCTGCTACATGGAGAATGGATTGTAATAGGCCAAGGCTAGAAGCCAAGAGAATCAAAGGAATTGCAGTAGTGTAGATGAGAGACTAGGAGAGATGTAGAAATATGTCAGTTTTAGCACAGCTTAAGTAAGTGAACAGTGCTTGCTATATTGTAGGCTTTAGATGTATATTTGTTGAATAAATGAATGAACCATTGAACAAATAGCATAATGTATGTAATCAATACAGTCAAGCAAAGTACGTATTATATTCCTGGTTCCATATTTTGGGCATAAAAATTGAAAGAAGGAAAAATATTAGGAATCTTTACTTTTACGAGAGCACCTAGCATTTCCATTTGTATTCACATGTTTTTCTCATAACAAATAACTTAAACCAGTTGCAAACGAATTTAAATGTAAAGAAGAAATGTCTAAAATGGTACTATTCACCAAATATCTGACATTCAAAATGTTAATTAAAGTTTTTTTGTATAGTTATAGTCTAAGAGAAAAATAGTAGAAATATTGCAATTAATAACACTATTATTTGTTGGCAAAAAAAGAGAAAACAATATTCTGAATAATATTGAGGTTTTTAAACAAGCATATATCTGTGTCTTCTGGAAATGGGATATTTAAACTGGAACTTCAGATCATAACTGTGGTGTGCTGGAACTGGTCCAAACCATCTCCTGAGAGCCAATTGTTAAAATTACAGGGAATTTATGAGCAGGTTGTTAAAAATACCATTATTATAATTTAAATTATGTAAACATATTTGTTAAAGTAAAAAAATTTAAATATTTGTTAAAAGTAAAAAAATTCAACTAAAAATTTAAATACTCTAAGCTCATTGATTCCTAATTATTTTTATTACATTTTAACTTTATCAATGTCCTTAAAGTTATGCCTATGGCATCTGTATCATGGCAATGCTATATAATAGTGTTATGCACATCACTTTCCAGTTACATATATAAGTAGCTTGAAATTGGCCATGGTGGGAGTATTTATACCATGGAAATTGGCAAGTGCTATAAACCAGGCCTTTTCCCCTCCCCACCTCCAGCAAGAGTCAACTGCTTGACATTTACTAGTACTCAGTTTTAACAGTACTGATACAACTGTCACTGCTATAGCATCTCTAGTTACAAACTCCTCTAGTTTAAATCTCAGAAACGAGTTTTGCTTCATATTAGGAATGACTAATGGAGGGGGAGGAAATGAAGAAAGCAACAGCTTGCTAAGGTTGGCTTCTAGACAGGGAAGGTCAGTGCTGGGAAGCAATTTAGCTCAGGTTTGCACTTTCTCACCCTCAAAACAACGCCTACATCTCTCTAACTTCCTTTTGAGAGACTGTAAAATATTAGAGGCATCTATTCTCCAAATATAGTATAAAAGTTTCAAAAGCAAAAAGATGTCATTTTCTCTTATCAAATTAGTCAGGGCTAAAAAAGACACACTGTTGGAGGGAGTGAGGGAGAAAAACACTCATACAATGCTAATGGGAATAAAAATTGATAAACATTTCTTAAAAGCAGTTTGGCAATATATATACAAAATTTAGAATAGCAAAACACTGCCTACTTATTTAAATTTAATCAGGAGACATTAAAATTTGTAAAAATGCATTCAAAATAGCATTATTTATGATAGGAAATGGATAAATATATTTTGTACATTTGTTTGAGAGGTCATAATGTATAATTTTTGAAATTTACAAAATTCTGAATGACATGGGAAATGTTCACTATATAACATTATTGATTAAGTAGGATACAACATGATGTAGTCAATACAGCCTATAACATGTAAAATTATATATGTATAAAAAATGACTAGAAGTAAATTCAACTAAATATTAGGAGTTAGTTTGGGATGTTCAGAATATGACTGAGTACTGTCTTTTCTTTTCATATTTCTGTATTTTCCAAATTTTCTACAAAGGCAAAAATAATAACCTTTAAACTAATAAACAAAGTTTTCAATGTACTTTTACTATATTTTTTATTTTTAAAAGGTGGATATGTGTTATGGTAAATTTCATGAAAATATGGCATACAGGTGAAACCAGCATTTTAAGATATTAAATACTGTGGCATTGTGTTAAAGGTTTTTTTAAATTGTCTTATATATAATGCATAACATATTCATCTTTTTAACTATAGATCACCAATATTTTTCTAAATCAATCTCATCTTTTATTTAGCATTATCTAATATTTCAGTCTTTCATAAAATTCTCAATCAAAATCAATTTTTAATCCTATAAGTAACAAATGGTATCCATTCAGAATGAGAAAAAAAGTAAGAAAATTTAAATGATAGGGTGCTATAAAGTGCTAAAAATCTGAGACTGGGAAGAAATCGCTGCCTCAAATATTTACTTCCAATTAACCAATGCTGTCAGAAATAGAGTTTGCAAAAAAGGAAGAGATAGATTGAGGAAAAAGAAAGAGGAAGAGGGTAAAGGAGTAATAACCAACAGTACTAAATATTATTATATTAGTATGTGTAGGGAAAGAATAAGGGGTAAGGAGTGTATTAAAAACAGTCCAGAGGATTGCCTTTCAATACAAGGGAAATGTGGAAAAGTCTGTATAATGTACCATTCTAGCGCATTATGGTGTGTTTAATTGTGCTTGAAAGTCCAGATAGTAATCATCACGTATGATGTTGCAAACTTGCTTTTGTTACTCATAAGGGAAGAAATATCACGTTTCAGGGTACCTACTTCTACTTAGGGAAATACCAATGTTGGTATGGCTATCAGGCCTACCTTCACTCTTGGGAATCCGTATGGCCTAATAACTTAGAGGTATTTTATTGAAATGTGTTTTAAACGACTGGCTTACCTGAAATTTTGACTTGAGACACCACTCCATCTCCTCCATCACTGTGTGCACGAACCTCTACAACATACTCTCCATCCCTGGGGATTGGGACTTCTATGGAGTGTTTATGAGTTGAATACAGCTTGCCATCATGTTGGCCATCAGGTCTATAGAGTACCTTATAAAGTCCCAAATATGTATACTTAATAAAGTGGTAATAACGAGCCAATACCCTAACACTAAAACCAGAACAAAAATTCTTACAATTGATTAATAAATAGTCCTAGGAAGCTGTATTTAAAAATAGCGATAAATTCAAGCTATTTTAAATTCACAGATATTGATTTCTCATATTTTTAGGGTGATCCAAGAGGATGTTCCTTAAGCATCTGAATTTTATTTTTTGAGATGTCCCAAAATAAAGAGAGGGAAAGAAAGTGTTTTGTTTTTAAAATAAAAATGTTAAAATGAGGGTTCTCTCAATATAGTGGAGTAGTCTAAAGAAATTTGACTTTTTTCCCTCAAATTTGATATCTAATGAAGAATGTGATAGTGTATGATATAATGAATGTATGGAAATAATCTTCCCTCATTTTTATCCATTTATAGAAGATAACTCAACACATCAAAGAGTGTGCTGGGGTGGGGCGCAATACCACCTTAATCGTTAAACAAAAATGGATTCTTTCTGTTTCTCATCTTTAAGCACTGATAATTCTAACAATGCCATTCTTTACAGCAAGTATTCCAGTTTTCTTGTTCACTTGACATAGCATTATCCTAAAAGTCATTGAAGATGTTTTCTAATTTTAAAACTTCTCACGGTGCTATGCCAACTAATTTCTGCTATACAGCTAGCATCAGAAAACGGAATGGGTTTTGCTGAAATATCAGAAATTCCAAACATCAATTTCCCTTTGTAAGAATGAAGGTTGTGTGGAGAAGAAACTAGTAATCTTTTGTGTACCTTATATCCTGTCACTGTAGATTCATTTGATAGTGCAACGACATGATCCCAGGTGATTATGTAGCGTGAACCAGACCTGATTGAACTGATGATCCTTGGAGGCTGGCTAGGAGCTGTGAAAAGTAACAACAGGCAGTCTACGGTCATCAGAGCCAACCTAAGTTCTGCGAACTTCATTGCATCAGAAATTATGATGCCAATGATGATGCTGACAACAAAGACTAGCACAACGACAACAACAAAAAGATCATTTTGATGAGTCCTTACTATATGCTGGGCACTATGCTAGGCACTTGATCTCAATGAGCTCATTTCATGCACCCGGTGGCCCTGTGAGACGGATAATAGAACCACCCTTGTATCCTATTCTCACCACACTCTGCTTCTGTTTCTTATCCCACCACTCTTTCGAGGGTGAAGATTCCAAAACCACTAATCACCTCCTCTTGGCCAAATCTAATGATCACCTTTTAATTTTTTTCAAACTTAACATCTTTACAGGTTTCCACAAAGTTGAACTCTTTTCTTTTTCAATCTTCTCTTTTCTTAAATTCATAGCTGGCTTTTGCACCCTCACTGGCTGCTCCTTCTCGTTAACTGTCCTTTGTTGGCTCCGTGTCCTCTGCTTAATGTCTAAAATTTGGAATGGCTTAGGGTTTGCTCCCGCACATCCTTCTCTTCTCTATCTATGCACTGTCCTTTAGGACGTAGATTTCAGCCCATGGCTTTAAATACCCACAATTCTATCTCAAGCCCTAACCTCTCTCTTGATCTCTGGATGTGTGTCTGGATGTGCCTGTATCACCTTAAATGTCTGAAAGGCTACTCAAATATAACATAATCGAGATGCAACATTTGACATGATTTCCCCCAAATCTGCCTCTCTATGAGGCTTTCCAACCTTTCTTAGCAAATGGCACCGACAAACCCCAGTCTCTAAGCAAAAGTGTTCAGTCTTCTCTGCTCTTCATCTCCTACATCTAAATGAGCAGCAAGCCATCAGTTCTGCCTATAGAAAATTTTTTATTTCTATCACCTAGTGCTGGCCCCCATCATCTCTTCACTACTAAAATAGCTTCCTAATTAATTGGCTTTTCTGCTTTTATTCTTGCCCCACCATTACCCATTGTCCATGCAGAGCCAGAATGATTTAAAAAAAAACAAACATAAATTAGATATCACTCTCTACTTAAAATCTTCCACTGGCTTCTTTTTATATAATAGGAAAAAACCCAAACTGCTTACCATTACTTATAAGGCCTACATATTTTGGCCCTTATGCACTTCCTGCTCATCTTACAATATGCCCATTTCACCCCTAGGCCCTAGCTCTATGGGCCTTTTTACAACTAAATCATAAAGCTCTTCCCACCTCAAGGTTATTCTCTCTGCCTAGGACAGTCTTGCTCCAGGTCATCATACAACTCCTTCTTGGCACTTACATTCTACCTCATACGCCAGCTCCTCCAGGAGGCCTTTCTGGACCACCCGATGAGAATTTGGCTCCCTATCATGAAGTGTAAAAAGTATTTTATAGTTGTGGTGGTTAGTTTAACATGCTTTGTATATATGATTTTTATAAATCTATTAAAATTTGCCTTTAAATACCAAAAAAAAAAAAAAAAAAAGAATTTGGCTCCCACCCAAGTCACTATCTATTCTCTGTTTGATTTGCTTTATTGTGCTATCAGCTAATATGACCATTCATTATTATTTGCCAACTTTTAAATACAGAAAAAAAAATCAAACCCAATATTCTGTCTTTTTCCTAGGCTGCAGACCCCAAGAGGCAAGGATCTGGGTGTGTCTCGACCCCTGCTGCCTCTTCCACACCTAGGACAGTGCAGGGCACATAGTATACCTTTGACTGAACGAATAAGTGAATGAACACATGGAAAAACAAATGAAGTCATGAACACTCCTTTTACAGACTAAGAAACTAGGTTTAAGGATATGAGGTCATTTGTCTAATGTCATACATTTAGTAAGTGGCAGAAGTGGGTCTCAAACCCACACCTAAGGCCAAAGTCTGAGTTTTATACCATATTCTGTTATCTCACTAACAGTTTCTTTTTTCCCTAAAATGATCTCATATAAATTTTCATACCCTAATGGTAATCATGTCTTCAGATTCTTTTGAAACTCACTGTAGTTCTACCTGTAAATTTTCCTCTTTTATATTCAACTTGATGAAGGAAGAGGTATATCAAAGTGAGGCCATTGAGATTAGAATGGCCAGAAAACCTGAGTAGTATAGGTGATCTTATAATGTGAACAATGAGAGAATAGGGTAATAGGAGAGGAAACATAATATCATCACATTTAACTTGTATTTGCTTTGTGCAATGATGAAGGTTTATGTACCAAAGCATGGACAAAAGAGCAGAATTGATTTTTCTCATGATATCTATGCATTCCTATGAAAGCAGCATTTAAATTAATGAAAATAAAATTAAGACATGTGAATTTTCTAATAGTACAAAATGAGGGGGTCTTTACAAAGGCAAAATTCTGTAATTTTATAATGGAACATTAAATGCATGAAGGCATTCTCTAAAGTTTTTCATTATATACAATAATAAAGTTAAAAAAAAAAAACCAGAATGACCTTATGGAACCCCAAAGAATATAACTGAAATCCAAATGTGCTCTCATCATTAGGTAGTAAATTTCTCTCAAATGTACCCACATCAGGATTGACTCAATTGGAAGTTTCTGATAGGTCTAAAATTAAGGTGTTGAGACTCACGTGCTTTCTTGGTGAAGGTTTCAGTCATTTCACTGGGAGGTCCACACCCTGCACTATTGCAGGCCCTGACTTCCACAAAGTACTGGGTGTCTGGTAGCAGATTTTCCAGCCTGGCTGAGTACTCTTGGCTGGAGACTTGAACTCGGTGTGCAGCTGCTTCTTTGTCGTGGGAAGCCCAGTACCGAATCTGCAAACATTGAAGTTGAGTAATATGTTGTCATGATTCAACTCTTCAGGTTTGAAAAGTTCTTTCCAATCACCTCTGTAACCACGGCAGCTGGCTGAGCTCCACAGTCTCAAATGTTACTTACGGGAAGTGTGAATCACGACTCACACTTCTATCAGTCTTAGAAAATGGCCAGGCACACAAGGCATACTGCTTAATGATGTCAAAAGCAAAGGAAAAGTTCACCTCATTGCCTGAAATGGTCTTACATTGACCACAAAAGGGAAAAACCAACAAACACCTCCACATAACATATACCTTCAAAATACAAAACTGGTATCCATTTGGACGTATCTGCTACAATAATTTATCATTTATTTTCTGCTTTATTTCTGTTGACATGATTTAAGATGCTCTGTCTCTAAAACAATGAGATTTTAATTTCATGACTAACCAAAATTCTTAGATAAAAATATCTATAATGACTATAACTGGGGAGCCGGCGCAGCTCAGTGGTTGAACACCGGCTTCCCACATACAAGGTCCTGGGTTTGATCCCCGGCCCTGGTACCTCCAAAAAATAAAAATAAATAAAATGAATATAGCCTTGAACTTTTTATTTGTATAATTACATAGGAAACAATTATAAAATAGAACTAGATGGCTCAAATTCACTTGGCAACAAAGTGAGGTTTATAAAAAGAATCAACATATTTCAGAGCCATGGCAAGTTACTAATTGCTTATTGGCTTTGTGTGCAGTATTTTTATTTTGCTTACTAGTGCTCAATATATTCCCCAGTGGTTTTTAAATCATCAGGCTAGAAGGGTGACCTTAAAGCAGAGGAAGCGGAATTATGCCAATAGTTCCAAACTCAGATCTCAGTTGGCAGAGCAGGGACAGAACAATGGGAGCTACTTCAAGGAGGAATGCTCAAAGTGTTCAGGCAGTGACTACATTGGTCTGAGTAGGAGGAAGATAGTCTACTCTTTAGTGGGCTTTTGGATGAGATAATATATAAGGCCCCTTCCACTGCTAAATGGAAGAGAAATAAAATGAACAGTTAGATTGTAATGAAGTGTAGACCTGAATTATCAGCATTCACCTACATTATCTATGATAGTACTTATCTCACTTTATTTTTCATTTATTTATTTATTTTATTATATATCCCCCCTTTCTGCTTGTTCTTGCTGTGTTCATCGTTGCGTTCTTCTGTGTCTGCTTGTCTCCCCCCAGTTGCGGTGACCTGCTGAGTCAGCTCACCACGCGGCGGCCTTGCCTGCTCGTGGGGGCTTGTCCTCCCCGCAGGGGCTTGCCCTGCCCACGGCGGCTTTGCCCTGCCATGGCGGCTTGCCTTCTCAAGGCGGTCTGCCCGCTCAAGGAGGCCCGGGACCTGAACCCGGGGCCTCCCATGTGGTAAACCGGTGCCCAACCAATTGAGCTACAGCCGGCCCCTACCTCACTTTATAGCAATGGAAATGGAGAGGTTCAGGGAAAGGCATTGTCGCCTACTGAGGAAAAGACCAGGATAAGCAATTGCATGACTCTGGATGTATTAACTATTCTCTTGGCTCCTCAGCTTCCTCAGCCGTAAAAAGGGATAATAATGTCCACATTATAGGGGTGCTGAAAGAATTAGAAGCCCTACCATATGTAAAGCATCTGACTTACATGAGGCACTAAGAAAATGATAGCTAATTAAGTGATAAAAATTGGGATTTGATTGCAAGTTTATTTGACCTCAAAACTCTCCTTTGGTTTGACAAAGACAAGACTGTCTGGCTATAATTACAGTCAGTGATTAATGCATAAGCCAAGTGCATGGCTTGCAAAAATGCCTTGCAACTCATAAAATATATGGATACTTGGGAAAGAAATTTGAATGTCCAACTTAAAGTTGGAAAAGCCTTGGTATAAATAAAGTTTGGTTTAGTAATAGTTCTATGGTCCGTAATATTCATGCAATTTCTAAATAGGAAGATGTCAGTAAAGGATATAATGGTGCAATTTTATCCAGTGTTAGGCACACAGTACTAGCGGTCGGGAGAAAAATGGGCAGTGCTATAGCATCAACCTTATCATTGAAGTTGATGTTCTAAAATTAGGAAAATTGTGATTCCACTTTGGTTTCTTCATCAGAAGAGCATTTCATCTTAGTTTTGAATCCAAAATGACAGATTCTTTTCCCCTTAAAATAAGTAATGATGAAATAGTAATAGAGATGTGCCCCTTACACACCTG
>PVKH010033455.1:0-12034 GCA_004027955.1 Chaetophractus vellerosus | reverse complement strand
AAATGAACACAGCAAGAACAAGCAGAAAGGGGAGGATATATAATAAATAAATAAATAAATAAATAAAAATTTAAAAATTATTTTAAAAAGTTAGTTCAAAGTTAGGCGTGTGTGTGTATTATTATTAACTCACAGAAAGTTTACTATTAAACTTTCAATAATGTTGGCTAGTTGGTAAATTCCTATGACATGAATGAACAGCTACCTTGTTATTTTTTTTTTTTTTTTTTTTAGAAAAATCCTTTAGTATTTGCAGTAAAGAACTATCCAGTTCATTCGTTCATTCAACAACTATTTATTGAGCACCTTATCATGTGCCAGGCACTCTTCCAATATTGGAGATAGATACTTCATTTAACGAAACGGACAAATATCCCTACTTTCTGGTTTTTCAAGACCTATTTGAGGTTAATTTTTCAAAAACAACATTTCAAAACTCCTGACCTACTTACCTATCTCTTTTGCCCATTCCCTCAAATATGTCTTCCTTGCCACCAACCAAACAGCTTTTCCAACTTAAACATTATTAAAAACAAAAACAAAAAATGAAACATGAGACAATACCTCTTCAGAGTTTCAAATGCTGTTGAGCCCTGGTTCTTTGTCTTTCCTTGAAAGAATTCAGTCACTTCTTACCATAAGTTATCATGATTTGGGGAATACATATTGACATTTATTTAATGACCTAGAATAATATATGCTCTAATCACAGAAGACATGCTTTTGTCATTATCAAATTGTCTTGATTTGTAAAAGATGTATTTTAATTTTCATTGTTATTGATTTATGCAAGTAATAATTGATGCTTGATTTTTAAAAAATTACATCAGGTCAAACAGTGCATGAAGGTAACAGGTGATTTGCAAGGGAAATAATACAATTTTAATAAGTTCAATGAGATACTAACATAAAGATGTGATCTTGAAAAAAGAATAACTTTCCAGAGCAGAGCGCATTTAGTGTTCATAAATGATTGATACAGCTCTGTATGTATTTGTTTCAAAATATTTTATTTTATCTTTGCAGGAGCAATTGGTTACATGGGAACAAGTGCCTTTGTCCGAAAAATCTATACTAATGTGAAAATTGACTAGAGACCCAAGAAAACCTGGAACTCCTCCGGATCAATTTCTCTTTTCTGGGGGTGGAACTTGCACAGCAAAAAAAGCGCAAGAAGATATTTGGGCTTTAACACTGGGTACTTTGTGGGTCTCTGTTTCGTGGATGGCTTAAAGTAACATCTATTTCCATTGATCCTAGGTTCTTACTGACTGCTTTCTCCAACTGTTCACAGCAAATGCTTGGATATTATGCAGTAGGCATTACTACAGTACATGGCTAATCTTCCCAAAAACTAGCTCGTAAAGATGAAATAGACCAGCTCTCTTCAGTGAAGAGGACAAATAGTTTATTTAAAGCATTTGTTCCAATAAAATAAATAGAGGGAAACTTGGATGCTAAAATTACATGACTAGAAATCTTCCTGGCATTTAGTGTTTCTATGTTATTGAAAAATGATGTTCCAGAAAGATTACTTTTTTTCTTACTTCTACCGCCATCGCCAACTTATTGTGGGACATTTTTATATACTGAATCTGGGTTCTTTTTTGATTTTTTTTTTTTTCCTCAACTGCATCCTTTTTTTTTTTTTTTTTAAGAGAGAATTAAAAAATACTAAATCCTGCATGTAATATATCTGCTGTCATCTTGGACCAACTTCCCATTTATTTATCTTAAAATTATCGATTTACATCTTAATTCCATCCAAAGAAGATACAGTCTGAAGACAGAGGTGTACTCTCTACAATTTACTGTACAGTTAGAAAGCAAAGTGTTAAATGGAGAAGATATTTGTTTTTATTAAACATTTTGAGATTTAGATAAACAACATTTTAACTGATTGTCTAAAGTGATTATCTTTTTCCCCCCCAAGTTAGTCTTACATCTTTTTTGGGTTTGAATGAAGGCTTTACATAAGAAATTATTAAAAACAAGGGGGGTGGGTAATAAGTGTATATAACATTAAATAATGTAACGTAGGTATAGATTCCCAAATGCATTTGGTTGTACAGATTGACTATGGAGTACTTTTTCTGATGATGATTGGTGTAGAAATGTGTGAATTTGGGGGGCTTTTTACATCTTGCCTACCATTGCATGGAACATTGGAATTTCTTCAAAATGTGTGTATCATTCATATTTTGGGAGGGGGATTGTTTTTTCTGTTTCTTTTCTGAGGCTCCTACAGGAGCTAAATCTGTAATTTAGAAACACTTAATTTTGTTAATCCTGTCTGGGACACTTAAAGTAACATCTAAAGCATTGCTGCTTTAGAATGTTAAAATAAAATTTCCTGACCAAATTGTTTTGTGAAAATAGATGTGTTTGCAATTTGAAAATATCTGTTCAAAAGGCTATTACTGAATGCCTTTTTTTTTTTTTAATGTAGTATAAACTATGCTTTTCTAATACAGGGTACCCACACTTTAAAATCCCCAAACTTGCTTACATCTGGATTATACAGTATAGTCACAAAGTGTACAAGCCCTTCTTGAATGAAATTGTGGCACAAAATCTGTTCAGGTTAGTGTACCGTGTGGATGTGGTAAAAGTGGTTAGCTTAACTCTATTAGATGAATAAATAAAGGTTACAGTTTTCTAAGAGAAGTGATTTTATTTTTTAATACATCTTTCTGGAATTATCCATAATGTGAAATTTTCTTAGAACCATTGAGTTTTAATAGTTTGCTATGCAAATGACCACCTGAAATAATACTGTATATTGGTATTATTAGAAAGACTCAGAAGAGCTATATTTAAACCTTACTGTGCAACTCATGCCATTAGTAGTTACATAAAATGTGACTACAAAATAGATTTCTTTAAATTGATGGACTCTGCATCCTATAATTTGCTTATAAAGAGTGAAAAGTTTGCTTTCTTAGCACTAAGTATGGTTAATGTGAAAAAACAGAAATTTGATCAGAAGTTGGAGGTAAATTCTCTTCTTCAAGCCAAAATATATTAAATATAAACCACTGGTTCTTCCATTTTCTCTTCCTTCTTACCTGCCTTTGGATCTTACGAGAAAAGAAACTAAAAATCAATATTTAATTGCATATAATATGTGACTTCTTACTACATGTAAAGTACTTTTAGCATAACAACACATAATCTAATGGACAGCAAACTTTAACCTTAATGAAAAGAAATTTTTCATGATAGGAATCTTGCAGGTAAGATGTAGGGTTTTAAAAGAATGTATGGTTTAGCTGCTTTTAGGTGTATCACTTCTTTCTACTAAATTGAGCCCTGTTTGAAGTTCTTTGGCATAAGCAGTGAAAAATTAATTTCTTGATTTCCAAATACATTAAAAGTGCCATTAAAATAATATAAATCACCAGGAAAAGTCCTTTAGAAAATATATACTGGTTTAGGGCTTCAGAGAGATGCTGGATGAATATGGGTGTGTCTTAAATTATAATTCACTAATGGTGTAGCTCTATAGCTACCAGTTGTAGAATAGTAATATAGAATATTATTTAAGTTAATTAAAGGGTGGGATTTTTCCACACCATTAAAGTTGTGTATCTGTCTTTCATTTATTAACATTATTTACTCAGCTTACCCACTAATGGCTTTTAACACAATCAGAAACTGACTAAAGGATAAACTATCCTTGTGTATCTGTGTTCCTCCTGAAACTGAACTAAATTAGTAATTGAAATTATTATACATATATTCTATTACAAGAGTAGGATAAGGTGGAAATGTGATGGCTGGATGGTATATCATGTTGGAACTCCTAGATTGTACAGGGTTTGCCCATAAATCAAGCCCCTTAACTTAGAATCCATTATATTGTGATATCTCAACCTAGTGAATGGTATGCTCGTATGTTTTCCATTGAGAGTGGATGGGTCTCTTTATAAAGGTAGTTGTTCAAATTCCAGTTCTTCCAAAGCCACTTTATTTAAGGTTTATCCACAAATTGTGTTCATTTTGATAAAGCTTTTGTTTCCTAAATGTTTACTAACCACCTTATGCCAAATGTCTTGCAAATAAATGTTATTTTTAAACTTTTTGAATTCTAACAAATGTAAAACAGAAAAATTGTATTAATGTAATTTGTTCAAGAAAAGCTAAGTACTGAAGGCCTTCTGCATATGAATTCTGGAAGCAAAATGCCTATTTGCAATCTATACCCTGCAGTTCTTCTTGGTTTTAAGTTTAAGTTGCAGTGTGTCTTAGTGCTTCATTCTGTTGATTTATTGGAGCATGTAATAAATAGGAGTAGTGAAGTATGAAAACACAAGTATTCGTTAATATTTTATAATCTTCATAATAATTCCATAGTTATGAAGCTATATTTTAGCAGTCAAGATGTTTAAAAGGCCAGAGAAGTGAAAATTTATGAATATCCCTTAATTTGGATGGAAATGTACAGAAATAGATGAGACTAGATTTAGAGGTAGGGTAGAGATCAGAAAGTTAACATACAGCTGCAAAAATTTTGTAAGATTTAAATTCAGTAAAGGGAATAGCTGTATTTCTTTCCCATATGAGCATTTCCTAAAAGCCATCTGATTTGGCATTGTTGGAACTGTAGACAGAAATGTGCAAAGACAACAGTAAACAAAATTATAGTTCTTATTTCACTGTGTTAGGAATTGGTATTTAAGAAAATGTTGTGAAAGCTATTGGCTCGCTAATAACTGACTGATAAAGCAGCATATTACGTGTTCATCCCAGTTCATCAATTTTGGTCATTTGAAAGTTATAAACGCTGTTTAAGTAAGAGCCTAAATAAGCAAGGAAGAAATAACATGGGATTATATTTGAAGAACAACTGAGCAAACTTGGAAAAGTCGTGTCTCTTGGGCTTTTCAACTGTGTCAAACTTGTATCTATAAATCCCCACAGTATGGACAGTCAGAATTGGAAGGAGGTAATTATTGCTCAATAATTACTTCCATTTTGTACACAGCCCAGGTTGGTGTAGGCTATATTCCAACTGGCTTTTTAGTAATAGAAATCCAGTATATAATGTATCAAATACATCTGAGGCTCTAATCTAGTCTGTTAATTTAACTGAAGTTGGATTTTTAAAAAGTAATAAAAAGCTAAATGTACTTCACTTGGATCTTTTATTTCCTTTTTGAAACAGTTGAACTAAGCATTGTGATGACATAACCCATTGTTACTGGGATATGCATTTGTGAGATTACTAATAGCTTTCTACAATGAAGTTAAAGCAGGGATCAGCAAACTTTTTCTGTAAAGAGCTAGATAGTAAATAGTTTCAGCTTTGCGCGCCTACATAGGTCTTTGTGGGAACTACACAGCTCTGCCATTGTAGCACAGAAGCAGCCATGGCAGACAATACATAAACTAATGAGTATGGTGGTGTTCCGATATAACTTTACAAAAACAGGTGGTGGGCCACAGTTTGCCGACCCCTGAAGTGAAGGGTTTAAAGTGTAAGGTTTGAATTTCCCCTAACTTTATATCTTGAAAAAAAAATCCAAATGTAGAGAGAAGTTAGAAGAAAGAATGCTACGATGAAAAAGGTTTGTCTTTTTTTTTAAATTATTTTTCTCTCTTATCCTCATCCTCTTGACTTTTTATTTACAAGTTCTGACTCCTCCACTCAAGCCCCATTGCCCCTAATGCTTGTCATTGTCCTCATTGATAATAACATTGCATTTGCTTAGTACTTTTTTGCTTTATCAAAGCAATTTCACATGTTCACGGAGAACGATCCTGTTAAATCTGGTAGGGTAGATAGCTACATTTTATAGATGAGAAACTAGGACAGAAGTCACCAAGATTAGGGCCCTGTTGTTTGTTTTGACTAATTGTAACTGTAAAATGGGGGTGTGATCTCTCCAGGAGACAGACACAGATAAAATCATTGAGAATTTGTGTTCTTTACAAATGTAAGGGATTGTTTTTATTGTGCTACATTAAAATCAGTGGTTAATTTCTCCAGGTCTATTTGTACTTTTTGTTTTTCATCTTCCTCTTTCAACTAGTTGTTTAAATCCTTGTCAACCTCTTTGCCTCCTTTCTCCTCCTAATCTTATTAGCTGCCTCAGTTCACATGTATATTTGACAGTTCCTCTTGTCAAATAGTTAACATTGGTACAAATTTGGATCACTTCAGGTAACTTTAATGACTTCTGGTTGGACCGTTAAGTACACAAGGGTGTCTATTATGCTTCTTTAAGAGCAGCCAGCTTGTTGGTTTCAAAGAACTATTTTATTAAATAGTTCATCAACAATTTAACATCAGAAAATTATTAAATAGTTCATCAACAATTTAACATCAGAAAAGGATGAGAAATAAACCTACATTGGGACCATGTTGGCCAGTGGTGATGTAGTCTACAAATGTATTTAAAATTATTTAACATTTTCATTCTCAGTGTTTCTATGTTTCAGGTGATAGGAGTTTCAAATTTTAAAAAGAGATGGTTGTAGGGAGAAGTTGATGTAAGTCATTTTAACTGACCAGTATTAAGATTATTCTGTGTGTCTCATCTAAGCCACTAAGATTATGAGACTTAAATCTTGGAAGGTCAGTGAAAGGGAGGATCTAGAGAATGAGATATGGAAGGTGGTCCCAAGTTGGAGTTGGTCAGGGAGGTCAGCACCAGGTCAGAGACTGATAGAGTAAGGCAGATATAAATAGGTAAGTGTCAAAATAGGAGCTGCTCTAATGGATACCAGCTCAGAGATGGGGGGGGGGGGGAATAACTCAAGGCATCTCAGGCAAAGAGAGGGAAGTGTGAAGTACAAGACCCTATTATGATGACTGCCAAGTGTTTACTGCAACAAAAGTGGAGAGGGAGGTGGCAAGAGCCAAGGCTGGAAAGTTGGGAGGGAGGCCTGACAGTGGGTGGAGATGCTGGGATGCCACCCTAAGGAGTTTGGATAAAGGTTTGGGGAGAGCCATGATAGATTTTAAACAGTTGCTAAAAATCATAACAATATTAAATATATTTTTACTGCTTTCTCCAAAACACAAAGCACCTTCTCAGTGGTCAGCAATATAAGGAATGAGCCAGTAGAGAAGAGTGCCTTCTTTTTTAGGGAGATTCTGTCTTGTTACGGGAAGAGATTATGATATATAGTGGCCTGGAAAGGTAAAATTAGGTGAAAGCCTAAAGGAAGTAGTTAAGGAGAAAACTTGGTAGACTTGGAGGGGTCTGAGAGCTGCTACAAGAGAACCTGGGCACCCTGGGTATGCTTATAGGGAAATAAATGCAGTGAGTTGGGCAGGGAACAGATATCTAAGATGGGAGAGTTTGAATCCACTTGCAGGTTTTCCCCAGGACCACAAGGGGGAAGAAACTGGCAAATAATTATGAGTATAATCATGGAAATAAGTTGAGCAGACTTAGGTCACAAAACCTTTCATTCTAAATATACCTACAGTTTTTTCATGGGATTTAAACTAAAGAAAATACATCTTAACTATTTGAGGCCAGATTAGACTTGTAACATAAAAAGCTGATGAGAAATCAGGAGCTATAGAACTAATGAGGAAAAAGTTGTCCCTATCTTACCTTCCTAGTCCTATGATCCAGATATTTAGTTAGCATTTGTTGGTTGGTAGCCAAAGTAGCATATAAACAGGGCTTCTGATATAAATTGGTGCAGTTTGCTCATCCAGGAGCACCATTGTCTCCGAAATATTTGGACAAAGGGAGTTGGTGAGAAGACCTGGCAGCTCCTCGTCAGGTGGGGATTAGAGGCAGTAAAAAAAAGGCTCACAACCTCAGTACTTGCACAAGAGGTCACCTCTAATGTCTATTTTCCGGAGGAATTCCCTGCTAATGAGGAAGCCAGTTGGTTGTTTGCCTTGTGCCATCTGGAGACCTGGAAGTGTCACAAGTTTGTTAGGCCTTTTAGATGTTGACTTTGTGGACTTGTCTGCTGACAGGTGGTGACCTTCACTGGGGGTGAATACAGAGAGCTATGGCGTTGGGTTTGACTCCTTCCAGCATTCAGGCAGAAATGCTGTTCAACCCCCTTCCACACCTATTGCCTGTTTGCTAGCCACTTGGCCTTCCCTGCCATTTGGTGTCATCTAGCCCCCCCCCCCCCCCCCCCCCCCCCCCCCCCCCCCCCCCCCCCCCCCCCCCCCCACACACACACACCTCCAGATTCCTCCTTTCCTGCCTGCCAGTTCCTAGCCAGATCTTGCCCAATCTGGCTCCATCCTGTATGTGCCCATTTGATAAAAACTCAAGTAGCATGAAGAAGAGTCAACTTGCATTTCTTTCTAAGAGCCAGGACAAAATATCCAGTAGCACCCTTCCTGTGGTTACTGGTTTGAAGGACGTGTTATCCTAGTTAATAGATGAGAAGACAGATGACCATAATGCAAGAAATTCAGAGGTGGGTGTAAAACCCAACTTTGGGGACCCTGTGGTTTATTCTGAGGCAGTGAAATCACATGGAAACCCAAAAAGGATGTTTAGTCCATCTTTCTGCTTGCATTTTAAGTGAAAAAGATTATAGTGGATGTATACTGGATGCTAAAATCTCTACACGTTGGTGTGTTTTAATTTTTCTTGATTAGGGTAATTTTACTTGCATAAAAGGGTCTTTAAAAAGTAACTGTAATAATGCTTTTTAGGTCTAAATAAAAATGGCTCAGTTCTGACAATTTTTACATTTAAGGCACAACATAGGAGTAGGTTTAAAATCTTTTTTTTCCCCCTAAATTACTTGGGCATTTGTTTTCAATTGGCAATAAATAAATAAATAACCAAACTTCATGAATTGGTCATTTTTACTCCGAGTTAATGGTGAGTGGCTTGTTTAATAAAACACGTCTGTAAGTTAACACAAATAGCATAGGCAACTGTTCATTTGTCTGTGTGAAGCATCTTAGATCATTTTAGTAAAGAATGGGATCTCCTAGAAAGGAAATCCCTCTTTTTAAATCATTCTTCCTTACATGTCAGCAGCCACTATCTTAGATTAGGTGGGTACCTCAGCAAACACCCTTCATGCCTGGGAGAGGGGATGAAGAACTGCAAGGTGACACCGCCTGTTGAAAAAGCTGACTCGTAACCCTTAGTTTTTCTGCGCTGAAGGGACCTGAGATACGACTCCCCTCATTCCTGCAGAGAAACGATTGTCCGAAAGCACACATGCAAGTTGGTAGCAAGGCGCACCGCTCACGTCGCGCTCCTGGTCCTGCGCCCCGAGCTCTGACCGCTGCTGCCTGCTTTCGTCCACGTGTTCATCCGGGAGTTGGAAAGTGAGTTAGAATAAAACAAGTCGGGAAGTCCAGCCCTGATCTTCAGGAGCAACGTTCTCGAGAACTGGAGGCCGAGTTGTCTCCTGAAGAAAGGCGACCTGGGCTGGTCGGGAGCGCCGCCGACTCCGCGCCTTTGCCTTTAGCATCTCTGCGGCGCTCTCCTGGCTCCGAAGTTGCGGAGGTGCCGGGGAGGGGAGGGGCCTCGCCTCGGGCGCCAGAGTGATTGGCTGTGCGGGGCCCCTGGCGAGGGCTGTGTGGTCCAGCCCGTGTGGAGAGGGGCGGAGCGGCCACTGCTCCAGCCACCGCCGCCACCGCCACAGTCGCAGCAGCCGCAGCCTCGGCCACCCGGCCAGTAGCTCCGAGCGGCGGCTTCCAGGGGTCCCGACGTGGACAGTGGGCTCCGCGCTCTGCTCACTCCGCGCCCCAAACATGCCGCACAGTCGTGCGTAGCCACCAAACCGGGTCCTCCCCGACCCTGTGCCGGTCCATCGCCCCGGCCGAGCTTTCCGCGCACGCGACTCCCTCGGCCCCCAGCAGCTCCTCGCAACCATGTCTCGGGCGGCTGCGCTCGGGGCCCTGATGCCACTGCTGCTGCTGCTGCCGCTGCCCCGCGACGCCGGGGGGCTCGGGGGGCTCTCGAACGCCGCCTCGGACTACTCGGCGCCGGAAGGCGAGGAGGGCGCGGAGCATTACCACGACCCGTGCAAAGCCGGTAGGTGCCGCCGCGGCTGCCGGAGAAGTCCGGCCGAAGTTTATCTTTGAAATGCAAGGGAAGTGGGGGGCGCCGCCTCCTCCCCCGAGGTGCCCCGCGCTCCGCGGGAAACCCGTGCCCGCGAGAAACTGCTCAGAGACGACTCCGAGCCGGGGACGTCCCGGCCCTGCTTTGAGGCGTGGCGCGGGCGGCGCCCGCGGGAGCCTCACGGACGCGAATCGGGGCGGGTGCCCCCGGCCGAGAGGGCGCCGGGGCCGGGCGCCTGGCAGCCAGGTGGTCGAGGCCACGCGCCGCCGGGCGCTCGGGCTGCAGCCGAGGAGCCGGGCTGGGCGGAGCGGCTGGCTCCGGTTTCACGTCATTCCTAAATTTCGCACAAAGTTTCCCAAGATCTTGCGGTTGCTTTTGGGAAGAGAATTCACAAAAAGAAACGCTTTGCAGCAGCCGATGGAAAGGGGTCGCCGAGGGAGAATGGGCATGATTCAAGTTGCTGCAAACTTCCCTGTAGTCCCCTCAGCGTGGTCGCGGCCTGGGGGTCGCGCCGGGAGGGCGCAGATGGAAGCCAGCAGGTGCTCTAATCCCGTCAGCGAGCGGCGCCTCGGGACGCGCGGGTCTTTCTGGCGCAAATCCCAGGCCCGGCGCGGCAGCTCCCGCTTCCCAAGAGCCACCAACCCGCTCGTATGTCCCGAGGGGCTGATTCGAGCTGGAATCCTTGAGATGTTAGTCCAGAAGGGCCCGAGGGCATGTTCCTGAGAGAGCCGGTGGGTGGGGGCAGGTCCCAGCTGGGACACAGGAGTACTCACCTCACCCTCTCCCTGCTAATAGTCCCAGAGGCCCGCCTAGCCGCGCCTGCCCAGCGGCCAGCGGCCAGGCACCCGGGGGGGACTCCGGTTTATCTCTGGGCATTGTCCCGCCCAGTGTCACTTGGCCGCCGGGCAGAGATGAGCGGAAAGAAGAAAGAATGCAGGCTCCACGCAGCAGAGGGGCAGGGTGCTTCCCCCGGGTGGCATGGTCCGGTTCCTTCACTCCCTGGAGAGCTCTATCAGCCTCAATTTTCTCCTCTCTAAACTGGGGGCAATAATTATAGGTTGACCTAGATGACTTATGGGGAAATTCTCTGCAAATGAGATACTGAATAATGATGATGGCCTCTCAACTATTTGTATGGTTATTGCAGTGGCTCTGGTCTAGGCTGGTATCTGGGCGGGTCAGAACTAGGTGAAGTCTGGGGAAGGCCAGGTTGCTAGGAGGCTGGAGGATGTTGGGGGCTTTGTGAGACCTGAGAATCTTGTGAAGGTTGAAGATCAAGGGAGGCTTGAGGGGCTGAGTCTGACCATAAGGGAAGATTCCTCCAGAATATTCATCTAGTGCTTTACCTTGTGGGGCTTCTGAGTTAGGAAGGTGGACAGAAGAGTTGGTTCCTGGGCAATTCGAGAGAAGACCAGCAGGTAGTGTACCCTGGTTGAAGGGTACCCAGCTCCTCATGGGACCTAACTCTCAACCAGGAAGAAGGGTCCCCGTGAGCACCAGGAATGGTGGCCTGCCCTGGAAAGAGGGAACTGCATCTGGGAAAATGGGGTGAGGGATGGATCAATCACCACCCTGCACCTGTCAGGTCCTGGAGTCTGCTGGGTGCAAGCTGGGGGCTCCTGGAAGCAAGGTGGGCAGCTGCCTGGAGTTGGGGAAGTGAGGGAAAGTGATAATTTATTTAGGAATGTGTTAAGCACCTGCGGTGTGGCAGGTGTTCTAGGCACTGTGAATCTGTTGGTCTGTCTGCAAAGCCCCCAGCTCCCCATCTCAGCCTTGGGGGATAACCGTGGGGCAAGTTTGCCCCGTGGGGCCTCATTCTTTTCAGTAATTTGGGGGTGAGAGACCAGGATACCCAGTCAAGGCCAGATAATAGGGGCATGCCTGTTCTGTGACTTCACAGAACAGGATGGAAGCCAGCAGTCCTGGAAGGTAGAGCATCCTGGAGAGTGGTTTTAGCCAGCTCCAGGCATTCTTTACAGCCATCCCGGGATCCCGACACATTGGCTATTCCCTGGGCT
>PVKH010033454.1:0-12007 GCA_004027955.1 Chaetophractus vellerosus | reverse complement strand
TTTTCTATCTGGTTGCATCATCGTCTTTTTGGAGTGTTGCTTCGCCATGCGGAGGCCTGCACCTCTCAGCGCTGTGCAGGTCTGGGATGCCTTTTTTCTTTTTTTACCAGGAGGTCCTGGGGATTGAACCTGGGTCCTCCATTTGGTAAATAGGAGCTCAATTGCTTGAGCCACAGCCGCTTCCCTCTACCTACTTTTTTAAACATTTTTTCTTTCTTCCAGTTATTCCACCTTTGTGATGTGTTCTGTAATTTCAGATGATCAAGTGGCCTTTAGATTTAACCTGGTCCTTCAGTTTCAAAGGATTGTCCCTGATTTTAAGCTCATATTAATAAACACATGTATTAACTGTTTAATGTGCTGGCACTATATTAGGCATTGGGATGTGATGCTTATTAAGTCCTTGCTTTCAAAAAGTTGACTTTCTAGCATTGATAAACAATTATTGTTCACATTTTATGATTTTAAAATAATATTCTTTATTTCTAGATTAATAATCTTTTCATTTTTTACCTGCCACTTGCTCTTTCCTGATCACTTCTCAACATCTTTATTTGCTTTCTTATTTTCTGGGTATAGATGTTTTCCCTGGAGGAGGACATTATTGGACATTTTTGCTACTGCAGCTTATTGAAATTTCTTCAGGGAACAATGTATACCAAGAGTTAGCATAGGCATGTTTTTCAATTATTTTCTTCTAATATCACTACTTTGTCTGTTCCTACTTGAAAGTTCATTTAAAATTTTTATATGTACTTACCTCACTGGATTGTGTTTGAAATTTAAACATGAAAAAAAAATGCCAGAACATCTTATTTCTCAGCAATTGTCTCTATTATAATTTTAAGACTCTGTTGAATGTATTTATTTTTTTCTCTCTTAACCAGGAAAAGTGGGTTGAAGTTGCCTCAATGAAAGTGCCCAGAGCAGGCATGTGCGTTGTGGCGGTCAATGGGCTTCTGTATGTTTCTGGAGGTCGCTCTTCCAGCCATGATTTCTTGGCTCCTGGCACCTTGGACTCAGTTGAAGTTTATAATCCTCATTCAGATACATGGACAGAAATTGGTAATATGATCACCAGTCGTTGTGAAGGGGGTGTTGCTGTATTATGAAATATAAAGCATAAAAGAGCACAAGAATTACTCTGAAAATACAGGATCTGACATTTGCAAATCATACATATATCTGCTGATAACACCCTCTGGTTCTATCATATTTTCCATTTATTTCGTGAAGAAACGACTGAAGGATGATTTTCCTAAGAATTTGAATGAGAAGGATATTTAATATATCCTCAACTAATTAAGAGCTCACACAAATTTGCCAAGCTTACTAACAATAGATATGCTGTTTATGCTCTAGAATTGTGCAGTTAAGGGTAAGTCCTATTTGTAAAAGTGATTCGTTAGAGACTTCTTGGCAAATAACACTTTTAGCTGCTTCTCCAGTGCAATTCATGCTGTAACATGACCTTTATGTGATGCAGGAATAATATCAACGATACAGTTTAAAGATCTTGGTGCATTCATGATTCAATCCAGGGCACAAGTTTCCAAAACCTAGGGAAAAGCCAATTAAGCTTTTACTTGATTGCAGGAGTTCTCACTAGCCCCAAAGTTTTTATTGACAGCAAATATGCTGGGAGTGGCATGTGGTAAATACCTAGCTATCTATATAGATAAATAAGTTTTGCCTATTGATAACAGCATAAGAAAAGCTTTTGCTCACTCATATTTTGTCTTAATGCTGAGAAATGCAAGTGAGGAATAGGAGGTTCTTGGTGACAGTTCTTTATTACAATAGGATAATCTAATGGGTAATAGGTCCCTGCAGGAGGTATTACGCACCTAATAAGTTTCTTCCTTTTTTCCTTGTCATCAAAAATATCTAATTTTGGCTTTGGGGAGAAGGAATTTTATTAGGTTATAAGGCTTTGTGAAGGTTATTTGTACTTGATCTCTCTACAAAGTTACTGCCTAGACTGTCTTGGAGAAGGCTGATTTGTAGTACCTATGAAACTTTATTTTATACACATTGACTCATGTTCAAAGGCTTCTGAAAACTTGTCATTTCCCCCTGGGAACCCTTCTAAAGAATTGTTCTCTGTTCATTTCTGTGAGGAAGATTCATCATGCACATGGTTAATTCTTTTAAGTGATTTCTAATAGCCACTTGGAGCCATATATATTACAGGTCTTGCATATATTTAGGTTTAACTGGTTGACTGAAGGATTTTATTTGCATATCCATGATTTCCCCATTTCTTTACTGAGGTATTTTGGCACACTGTTATATGGCATCAATAGGTTATTTAGATAGAACACCTTTGGTAAGCATTAAAGACTCCTAGGTAGCCACTCATATCTGAAATATTTGGATTGGCCCACAAGTATACTTCATTTCATAATTTAAGCATATGTGTGTATTAGGACAACTTTACATAGTATAGAAGAAAGCTGCGTCCCCTTCTCTGGGTTATCTTGAAAGTCTGCAGAGTCATAGAAGCCTGGTTGGGATCTGTAAAATGTCAAAGAATGACATGTAAAGATAATTTGTATACTATGTAAGTTCTAACCCATGTGCCTTTAATATTTTCCAGTCACTGAGAATCTGTACTGATTCAAAACAGATTTACAAAACACTCCTAGTTTAATCCTCGTTATTGCTTAGTACCAATCTAAAGTGACACTGTGACGGGAGGTGTTTTACACTGCTGTGGTAGAAATATAATGTCAGGAGAAGAGTGTTTGGGTTTAACAGGTCCTGAAAATCCCTGAAAACAGGTACTTTGTAAATTTGCTCACTTCCTAGGTAACAGACTGTTCTTTAAAAAGAATGTACTAATAAAGCATCTAGATTTTTTTTTTTTTTGGTATTACTTAACTTAGTTTATTAGCACTGTTACTGGATTACCAAATTAAAGTGGCATTCCCCAGGATTTTTAGTTTTTGTCCTAATGTCAGGGATTTGCACATTTGTTTTGACATTTAATTTCATTTTTTGAGTAACAAAGTGATCTTCCTCCAAAATGTTTGATAATATACTTCTACATATCCTGTTCATTTAAAAATTAAAATCTAATGTACTTAAAATATTTCCTTAAGCACACATTGTAATTCAGCTACAAAATAGCATTTGTTTAGTGAAATCGGGCCATTAGTCTAAAAATAGGGCTTGCCCCTCGTCTGGCACAGAGGTCAGGGAAAAGTTTGCCAAGTTTATATGGTACTCAAAGATCTTCTGAAGGGTATGAGCTTCCTTTCCTTCCCTCTCTATGTTAAAAAAGGATCCTGGAGAGTGGATGTGGCTTAAATGGTTGAGTGCCTGTTTCCCACATGGGAGGTCCCAGGTTTGGTCCCCAGTGCCTCCTAAAAAAAAACAAAACAACAAACAAATGAAAAAAACCAACCCAGGGGAACCGATGTGGCTCAGTGGTTGAGCACCGGCTTCCCACATATGAGGTCCCAGGTTCAATCCCTGGCTCAAGTACCTAATATATATATAATATAGGGGAACCGGCTGTAGCTCAATTGGTAGGGCTCCAGTCAAACCCGGGGCCTCCTTGAGCAGGCAGACTGCCGCGGACAGGGCAAAGCCGCCGCGGGCCGGGCAAGCCACCACAGGCAGGGCAAAGCCGCCGTGGGCAGGGCAAACCGCTGTGGGCAGGCAGGCCACCGCGCAGTGACTGACTCGGTGGGTCACCGCAGTGAGGGGAGACAAGCAGACACAGAAGAACGCAAAAATGAACACAGCAGGGGCCGTCTGTAGCCCAATTGGTAGGGCGCTGGTTTACCACATAGGAGGCCCCGGGAACTCCTCGAGCGGGCAGACCGCCTTGAGAAGGCAAGCCACCATGGGCAGGGCAAGCCCCCATGAGCAGGCAGGCCATTGCGTGGTGAGCTGACTCAGCGGGTCGCCGCGGCGGGGGAAAACAAGCAGACACAGAAGAACGCAAAGATGAACACAGCAAGAACAAGCAGAAAGGCAGGGATATGTAATAAATAAATAAATAAATAAATAAAAATGAACACAGCAAGAACAAGCAGAAAGAGGGGGATATATAATAAAAAATAAATCTTAAAAAAAAAATAAGATAATATATATACATATTTCTTTAAAAAAAAAAGATCCTGTATTGGTCTTTAACTGGTAAGCTTCAGTTATTAGAATTAGATTTAGTTCTGTGGTGTATAAGAAAGTACATAACTTACCACTGTAGTCCCTGATAAATTACTTCATTGCAAGAATCAGTAGAGTAGAAATCAAATGTATAAAATTTACATATGAAAATTGACTAATATTTGAATACAGATGATACTATTTCTTCTAACTTATATTCCTATACCAGTTAATGTTTTCCCTTTTTTGTGAGACTAGGAATTTCAAAAGACTGGGCTTTCAAATTAGAATCTAAGGCATATTTTACTGTTTTTAAAAAGCTTTTTGGGGCCGGCCATATAGCCCAGTGGATAGGGCGCTGGTATACCACATGGGAGGCCCTGGGTTCAGTTCCTGGGGACCTCTCCCAGCGGGCAGACCGCCTTGAGAAGGGCAAGCCGCCGTGGGCAGGCAGAGCCACCGTGGGCAGGGCAAAAAGCTGCCACAGATGGGCAAAGCCGCCACGGGCAGGGCAGGTCGCCTGCGAACAGAGTGCAGCCAGCCACCCGCAAACTGAAGCGGAGCCGGCCATGAATGGAAGCAGAAGCCGCCCACAAGCGGGGCAAAGCCGCCTGCGCGGTGACCGGTCTCGGCACGTCGCCGCAATGGGGGGAGACAAAGCGGACAGAGAGGAACACAGGAATGGACATACAGCAAGAGCAAGCAGAAAGGGGGTGGGGGGGGAATGTAATAAATAAAAATAAATCTTTAAAAAAAAAACAAAAAACCTTTTCTGTGAGTTAACCAATGTAGGGTAGGCCTGCTCATTAGCTCAAGATGGCTTTAATTTACATGTACTAGTGACTTTATTCTTTCAAATATTTTTGACCAGCCTGTATTATGTTTGGTGGTAAGGAGACAGATTGTAGCTGTATCATGCCAAATACCCTGATTAAAAAAATGAAAAATGTGTCCTCTCTACTGGTTTTAGGATCACAGTTCCTTTCAGCCCATAAAATTAGGTTGAACCAGGTAAAATGAGCTTGCAAATGCAATTTCCAGGGGTAAATGCTGTGAAACATCACACAAATCACCTTTTGACTTTCAGCCACTTGTGGATATGGAACATTTTCTTCTCAAAGTGGACAAATCTGTTTTTTAAATGATCACAAAGTTGAGCAAAAGGGATTTTTTCATTTTTCTTTATTTAAACATTTTCAAGACAATTAAAATATTGAAATGTCTAAGTAGCTGGCTATGTAATTTAAAAAAAAAAGACTGAACAAGACCTATAACCTAATATGACAGGAATAGGACTTCTCGTGGATTTCCAAGTTTTTACTCAAGTAATTACTATGAAGTAACAATTTCTAAAACTGATAAACAATCACTGAAAAATAAATTATCATTGGTGAGAAAAAAGAACCAAATGAGCAGAAAAAGGTGATGGCAAAAATCCAGCCTTACAAGGCTTATGGCAAACATGCTAATTATCTACAGAATAGTTTTATATTTATTCTACTTGACCAGGTCTTTTGGGTCCTTTCTCTGGATATGTATCTTTAACTAGTAAAGTGATTATAAATGAAAAAAAGGCTACTAAAGTGACTACTATCCTCAAGGCTTTGAACCAATTGGGATAATGTGGCAAGAGAAAAAATTCAACATGTAATGCTATCCCTAAACCTATTATTACCATGACTATAGCTTCACTGAGTCTTTCACAGATAAGAAAGGCAAACCATGAAAATAAAACAGGAGCTGTACTATTAGCTAAATTAAGGAAGTCTGGCTTGGCTGGACTATTTTCTGGCAGAGCAAAACCCCATCTGACTCCTCCCAAGAAAGATAGGAAACTGGCTCCATAAGCCATCTGAGTAAAAGCTAATATTGGGATGTAAGTCTTTGTCATCACCATGACCAGAGGTGGAGCAACAAAGGGAATTAGTCCTGCGAGAGTTATATATAGTGCTGGCTTTGGGCTGTCAGGCAGGTAAGTGATGGTGCTTGGTGGCCTGGCTGGAAGTACTGCTTGCTTCTGCTTCTTCTTAAAGCAGCATGGGGAAGTATGATAGCATTGTGTCTTGCTCATACACACTGGAAATGATGAGAAAAGCCAAAGCCTTGGAAACAAAGGGGGAAAGTTCTGCTGGAGAGATGTCTTGAAAGAAATTGTATCTATTTTCCTGCTGGCTCCTAGTCCCATTGTGAAATGAAACTTCAGCATCTATATAGAAAATAGAACCAGAACCAAAAATACATTTAAAAAAATATCTTAGTTAACCCCCATATATTTAAAAAAAAAAAAAACCAAACATATATATATATGAAACACCACAATTTGCTTTCCATTATTAACACATCAAATTTTATAGTGAGGTTGAACTTACTACAGGATGATGTTATTGCTGGTAAGACTATTAAACAGCTACCCAACATGCAAAAGAAACTACTGAATGGAAACCAGTGATACACTTTAGCTACCACTATTATCCCATGACAGAAATATCTGAAAGAGGAACAAGTAAAGACTAGGCCTTCTAAACCGCCTCTTCTTTTTTATCTAGAGAACTTGTCTTATTCTTCAAAATTCAGTTTAAAGCTTTCCTTAACCCCTTTCTAGTTTCATTTAATGTTCGTATGGTAAGTACCCTATGCACACTTACATCAATATTATTCTGAGTGAATTAAAAATGTGTTATTTGTCTCTAAGTAGACTAGAGAGCCTGGACTATGTTTTTTTTCTTTGCCTTAAAATAAAAATAAATTAATTAATTAAAAAAAAAACACAACCCAGTGCCTTTCATGGTGCATGGTTAAAGTAGTAACCTTTTCTGCTCAGTCTGTGCTTTACTGAGTACACAGGTAAACAGAATAAAACGTGTTAGATGAAAGGAAAAATGAAAGTGCTATTTATAAATATTGGTGACTTCTCAAACAACTAGTAATGATCCCATCTTGGTGCCTTTTTTTCTTTTACCTGGAATGCTCATCTCTCAGCTGCATGGCTTACTCCCTCACTTCTGACCACCCTATTTATAAATGCAATCCTATGCCTATTCTTGACATTCCCTAGTCTCCTTCCCAGCAGTATAGTTCCACACAGCACTTACCACTTGACATACTAAATATTTTACTTATTTGTATATTATTCACCCTTCCCTCCCACCTGAATACACGAGACAAGGATTTTTGTTATCTTTTTCCTGCTGTTGCCTCAACCTGAGGAGTGCTTGGCAAATAGTGCTCAAATATTTGCTGAATATACCAACCTTTGAAGATGCTCGAGAACATTTCTGGATGAAGTGAAGCATACTGGACCCTACTGAAAGTCTTGCTCAGGAAGACTTGCCAAGCAGTTCTGATTAATATATTTTTACAGCTAAGTGGAGGGACTGAACCAGAAGATGCATGTTGCTGTGTACAAAACAAGATGTCATTAATTTTTCGCTTTAGACTTAATTTCAAAAAGCAGTAACTTGTGCCAATTTCTTCCATATAATTGTTTCTTTTTATTTATTTATTTATTTATTTAAAGATTTATTTATTTTATTACTTATCTCCCCTTCCCCCCGCTGCGGTGACGCGCGGAGAGTGGTCACTGCGCAGGCGCGGCTTTCCCCGCTTGTGGGCGGTCTCTGCTTCCGTTCACAGCCAGCACTTGATTCAGTTCGCGGGTGGCTAGCTGCGCTCCATCCGCGGGCGACCTGCCCTGTCCGTGGCAGCTTCTTGCCCTGCCCACGGCGGCTCCGGCCTGCCCATGGCGGCTTGCCATTCTCAAGGCGGTCTGCCCGCTAGGAGAGGTCCCCAGGAATCGAACCCGGGGCCTCCCATGTGGTATGCCGGCGCCCTATCCACTGGGCTATCGAGGCGGCCCCTGTTTCTTTTTAAAAGAATCAGTAATATGTTTTCCAAGACTCAGTAACATATTACGGAAATAGGTCATTCCCTGAACTAGTCTTTTAACTTTGGCTGTCTGATGTAACAGAGAATAACTTGAGACAGATCTGGATTTTACAAACAGCTCCACCATTTCCTAGCTGTGTAACCTTGGGCAAGTTGCTTCCTTGGAGGCCAGTTTTCTCATCTGTAAAAATGAAGGTCATAGCTTCTTTGTTCTTTTTCCCTTTAGCTATCTACTTTGGGGCTTAAGAGTTCAAGCAGCTCAAAATGATAATTGGCAAACAATACAATTTAGCTATCAATTAAGTATTGGAATTGTATGCTTTAGAAGCATTAACTCATTTAGTGCTCACAAGTTCATCAAGTTGGCACTGATGGGCAGACAGCCTAAAATTTAGAGTGCAGACTTTTGAGTCAAACAATCTGGGTTGGGATCTTGACTTTACCTCTTACTAGCTGTGTGACTTTGGATAAGTTTCTTAACCTTGCTATGGCTCCACTCATTCACCTCTGAAATAATGATAACAACTACCATATAGGGTCATTGTAAAATTAAGGCATGGGGTTTTTTCCAACTGTTTTTCATAGTGAAGAGTTTCTATAGGTATAATCGGTATACTGTGATTTAGTCATACACGAAGTACCAGGGATTGAACTCGGGACCTCCTACATGGGGAGCAGGGGCTCAACTGAGCTACACCCGCTCCTCATCGCCATAAAATTAAATGTTAATACATGTAGAGCTGAGAACTCTCTGACACAAAGTAAGCAATAAAAAATATTGGGTATTATTCCCTCTTGGGAAATGGTTAAGAACTCTGTCTAATGTTAGCAGGCTGTAAGTGGTCGAGTGAGAATATGAATCCAGATCTGTTTGTCCTAAGTCCCATACTTAACAGGAAAATACGGTGTCTAAAGCAAACCACGAACTAATTTATTGTTCACAAACACTAGGACTTAACGAACCACCCTATTTAAAATCTCAACCCTCTCTAAAATTTTAGAAACTCCCTGTCCACTATGGCACGTGCTTTCCAACTCAGGGGTATTAAAACAAAAAAGTGATAGCTTGAAACCCCCATGGACGGGTTAGTGGTGGGAAATAAACACAAAAAAACAAAGATTAATCTGCTCATTTTAGGTGACTTCTTGCCCAGTAGGAAGAATTGCAAGCTGCGAGGATCAAAACCGACATTCGAGAGAAGCGGAAGGAGCTTAGAATCAAGGATCCTCAGGAAACCTTACCCGGCAGTGCCCGTGGCCCCATTTCCTGCCAAGCCTTGGTGCTCCCCTTACCTACCTCCCCTTGTGGCATCCAGGATACTTACTTGCCAGCGTTGCACCGAGAAATACACAGCTGAGTGGCAAGAACAGTCGCGAGTCTGTGCAAGAGCACTTCCGGCCAGTGGGGTTTGGTAGCGCCCATTTCCTGAGAGCCGAAAACAAATGATTCCGGGTGGGAACTTGACCTGCGCTAACCAGTTCCCCAGTCGGGATTTCAGTCTTGGGGCTGTTCTTTAAATCTTAATTCTAGTGGAAGTCGGCCAGCGAGTACTTCAAGGTACCCAAACGATCCTTGCTCTATTCCAGCGTTCTCAGGCAGGGAAACCTGCCCTTCAAAGTTCAGGAAGGTAGGGAGTCCCTGGTGAAACAATTTCAGAGTAATGGAGGTGCAGAAAGGTAGGCGTTTTGGAATCTGGGCCAAGTGATGGAACTCATTTTTTTAACTTTACAAAACAACAGGGTTTTTAGAACCCACGAAACACATCTCACTCCGCATTAAGATCCTTAGCTACTAATATTATTAAAGAAAAACAAAACAAAACAAAACAAAAAAACCTGTTCCTACTTCCATTATCTTTGCTGGGCCCTACAAACTTACTTAGGAATAAAGGGCACATGGGGCAGGGTTTTCACTTCTGTATAAATGGTGTGATGAAAAGAGCCTTGGGGTTGGGGGCAAGCCAGCATGTTAGATCAATCCTCCCTTGCCTTTTAACTTCTATTTACTTCAAGGCCATGTGACCTTGGGCAAGGCCCTTCCCTTCTCTCCTTCCGTCTCTAAAATAAAGCAATGAGAAGTTATAGAAGAGCTCAGGGCCGGACAGTTCCTTCAGTCCTCCAGATTCCAGATAGCCTTGGTTCATGGTTGCTGGCTAACAAATGGCTTCGCTTCCCATGCGGCAGGGGTTCAACAGCGAATTTCAGAATAGTCACCGCTACTAGTCGCGCTAGGTTTTTCACTTTTATTTTCTTCTCAGCCTGTCATGTAAGCGCCGCCCCTTCCCGTCGTGCTATACCCAATGAGACTTTGAGTAGGAGAAGCAGCTTCTTCGCTTGGGCACAGGCGCAGACTCCTACCACAAATCCGCTGTGTGCGGGTGCGGAGGCGTGCTGCCTGCGGCCATAAGGAACTACCACTCCCAGCGGGTAGCGCGCCGGTCCCAGCCGCGCAGGTCACGACAGCTGGACCGTGTGGCCCGCTGGGGGCTGGAGTCTCAACGACGCGCGCACGTGAAGGAAGGAAAGAACAGAAGGTCCTGAAACACGCCTCCGATACCGGTTTAATAGTACTTGTCGAGGTACTAGCTAGTACTCTGGGGACGCGTGCTTGCCCAGAGACGAGGTGTGGGAAGGTGAAGAAAGAAGAGGCGGCTAAAAACGGGTACTCATATGCACACCCACCCACTCATTCACAGGCGCTCAGGCCCTAGTGTTGAGCGGAGGGAGAGGAAGGGGTGTACCAAATTCAGCTGGTCTTCGCCTCAGGCGGCGCGAAGAAAGGGAACGACTTCAACTCTGAAGGGGGGCGGGAGCGGCCCCGCGCCGCCTGGAGCCGCGGTGAGGTGAGGTAGTGACTGGGCTGGGAATAACCGTCATTCAAGGTGCTGAACATTGTCGCTGTGGGACGCGGACGACCCCCGCAGGGTCACCGGCGTCGGGCTCTTGCGCATGCGCGTGCGCTTCTGTGGGCGCTGCGAGCGGGTAGGCGTGTGTGAGGCGGGGTTGACAGGGGGAGGGGGAGGGCCGGACTCGTCGTCACTCCGCCTCCCTCCCCCTTTTCCCCCTCCCCCGCTCCCGCTCTGCCCATCCTGGGCCGTGTGGGCCGGGCAGCCATTTTGGGAAGAGCTTTGTTATGGTTGTGGGGTAGCCACCTCTGCGGGATCTAGGACCTGGGGACCCACCCTCAGACGCCGCGTCTCGACCCTAGCTGTAGACCCGTTGCTGCCCGGTGAGTGGGAGCTCCGCATAGCAGGGAGTAGCGGGTCCTGGAGCCGTCCTGGCGCCGGCCTCCGCCAGGTCCCTAATCGACCGGCTGTTAAAGCAAGTTGGAGGCGGCTCTCGCACAGGTGGTTGGGTGTCCGGCCCGGGGAAGGAGAAGGGACTGGAACCTCCGGGTGGTGTGGTGTGGACGGGGCACCTCCCTCGGCGCGTAGAGCTTGCACATGAACGTTGCCACCGGCTCTGCGAGAGCGCTCCTACTTCAACTTTGGTCTGCGGGTCCGAACGCTCACCTGCGGCTCTCTGGCCCCTCTCCAGACGTTCCTACTTGTTAGGAGGCTGAGCAGCTCTGGTTTACGGGTTTCTTTTTCTTCCATTCTTAAGTAAGAGCCAGGGCTTTTGTTTTCCCATGAAGGAAAGTATGAGGAGGAAAAAGTCGTGTAAGTCAAATGTGGGTTATCGGAGGGGAAAAGAGGAGCGTTAACCCCTAGCGTTCCGGTTCTTTGCTTGGTAGCGAGGTGATTTTGTTGATTTAGATTAATCGGTCCAGCATTTATCCAACCTCTCTCCCTGCCAAAAGACCTGATCGATACTGAAGAGTTTTAACGAATTTTTTTTTATGCTTTAAATCTCTCTCTCCCCACCCTTGTGAAATTCAAAAGAAGAGCAGAAGCTAAAATGGCTGTAACTTGGGGAAGTGCCCTGAGCTTCGATCACTTAAATACATTAACATGTCTTAAAGTTTTAGTTGTTTCTCCTAGGAGGTTATTAACAAACTCTTAAT
>PVKH010033453.1:0-12008 GCA_004027955.1 Chaetophractus vellerosus | reverse complement strand
ATGGGAGGCCCCGGGTTCGATTCCCGGGGACCTCTCCTAGCGGGCAGACCGCCTTGAGAATGGCAAGCCGCCATGGGCGGGCCGGAGCCGCCGTGGGCAGGGCAAGAAGCTGCCACGGACAGGGCAAGAGCCGCCACGGGCAGGGCAGGTCGCCCGCGGATGGAGCGCAGCCAGCCACCCGCGAACTGAATCAAGCGCCCGCCGTGAACGGACGCAGAGACCGCCCACAAGCGGGGAAAGCCGCGCCTGCGCAGTGACCACTCTCGGCGCGTCGCTGCAGCGGGGGGAAGGGGAGATATGTAATAAAATAAATAAAATCTTAAAAAAAAAAACAATTAGAAAAAAAGGAAAACTTGATAATAATTAAATTGTACTGGAAAACTAATGTGCCATTTTCAGAATCAAACAGATCAAAGATAAAAAGGCAAAGTCATAGATAAATAAATGCTAATAACAATAAAATATAAAATTAATTAAAAGCAAAGTCAGAGAAAATGAAAGAAAAATAAATAAAATGAACAAGAAAAGCAAAAGACTCAAGCCTACATAGGCCTAGATGTATATATACACATATGTATATATGTATTACATACATATGGGGAAATTACAAAAACTGTGTACTTGGATGCAAAAATACCAAAACTTATTTTTAAGTAAAGATTTTGCAGATCCTGTGTTTTCTGATAAATTTAAAAAATAAGAAGTTATAAATAACAAGATTGACCAAAAATATTATCTGTCTCTAAATTAAGGAGCACATTCTCTTGGATTAGAGAAAATCAAAATTGAAATTACAGCTTCTAGAAATCAGTGAAAAGGAGACTATTTGATAGGAAATCCTATGAGGCAAAATAAAAGCTGTACTCAAAGAAAAATGTATGCTGTATATATTTTCCGCAAGAAAAAACTTAAAAGCCTCCACATTAAAAAAATTCTTTTGAGTTTAAGAATCAAGAGAACTAACAAAAAAATAGGAAATGGGAATTAATAGATAAAAGCTGAAATTAAGAAAGAAAAAATATGCAAAATTAAGAATGAGAAAGAAGACAGAGGTACATATTAAGAGGAGAAAGAGGAATCAAAAAAGGACCACACAACTAAGGAAAACATTCAAAAATTTATTGAGGCGATGACTGCACAGCTGTGTGATGAAAGTGAGAGCCACTGAGTGTACACTTTGGATGGACTGTACAAGGCAGGGGACTGTAGAACACGGTGAACCATGTGGTGGAAGATGGACTGTGGTCAACAGTACAAATATGAGAGCATTCACAAATGAACTATAACAAATGTACAATATTAATAAATGGTGCTAATAATAGGGGGTGCATGGAAAAATATACCAAATATAAGCTAAGAACCATAGTTATTAGTTATATTTTGACGATATTCTTTCATAATCTGTAACAAACGTCCCAAAACAATGCAAGGTGTTGGCGGAAGGGTGATGTATGGGAATTCTTCACATTATGCATGACTGTTCTGTAAGCTCAAAACTTCTCGGGGCCGGCTGTATAGCCCAGTAGATAGGGTGCGGTTTACCACATGGGAGGCCCCGGGTCCAGTCCCCGGGCCTCTTCTAACGGGCGGACCTCCTCGAGATGGCCCGTGCCGGTGAGCTGAGTCAGCAGGTCGCCCCAGCAGGGGGAGACAAGCAGACACAGAAGAATGCAGAGAAAAATAAACACAGCAAGAACAAGCAAAAAGGGGGGGATGTATAACAAATAAAAATAAATAAATCTTAAAAAAAAAAGTTCTCTAATTTAAAAAAAGCTTTTTAAGAACCATGCAATTTTTTTGCTGACAAATGTTTAAACATAATGTAAATGCATAATTTTCTGAAAAAATATAAATTACCAAAATTGACTCAAGAAGAAATGGAAAATCTGAGTTCTGACTAACCTTTAAAAAAAAATAGATAATTCCAAAATTAGTTAAAAATTTCCAGGCCATAAGAAAATAATTTAAATCCTCCATCACTTTAATTAAGTCCACAAAACTTTAATAACAAACCTTGATATAGTACAAAAATAATAAGACCAATTTCATTTATGGATATTTGCTAAAATAGTAGGAAATAGAATACAGCAATTTTAAAAGAATAACAAATCACAACCAAATAGTTTATATCATAAGTGAAAAGTTGGTTCAATAGTAGAAACTTAATCAGCATTAATTATTACATTCATAAAATTAATTACTTGGATTTACTTCTGAATTCTCTATCCTGACCCAATAATGTCTTTATTTTAATTAACGTATAGAACATGATTTCATTTTAGTAAAAATGTAAGAATACATGTCTGTACATTTGTGTCTGTGTACATGATGCATCTCCCCTGACTTTCTATTAGTCACTCTATCCTAAAAACTACAACTTTGTTTTAGCCACCGTGATCAAACCTAGACTTGTTTCAACAGTCTCCTAATTTCTCTGCTTGCTCCCAGTCTCTCTCCATCCATTCTCCATCCATGCCTCTGTAAACCCTACACCTATGGTATCGTTTCTCTGTTTAAAACTCTCCAGTGCCTAGCCCTCGCCCTCAGTTTGACTCCGAGCTCAGCGGGCTTGATCAGCCCTGCTTGCCGGCCCAGCCCACCTCTCCTCCCTCCCCGACTTCACGTCTACACACCAGCTGCCGTGAACCACTGGTGGCTTCCTGGCCCTGCTCAATGGCAGCCTCTCTCACTTACAGGCCTCTGTACACACTGGATGGTTTTTTTCCTAGTCTCTTTAAAACTAAAATTCTGTTCTCCCCTCAGCCCGACTTAGCCAGCTATCAGCTTCGACTCATCTCGCAGACCTTTCCTCCTAAACTCTCCAGGTGACCCAGAACGTGTTCCTTGAAACTCCAAGACTGGTGAGATGCCTCCACTTTTCAGAATTCCAAAGCTCCAGTTATCACACAAAACTGTCATAGCCGATACCCCTCAACCAGACTCAGCCTCTCTGAAGCCAAGGGCTATGTGCCTTCATTAATTTTTTTTTTTCTCCAGTGAGAGCACCTTCTCTGCATCAGCCTCTGTGCTCAGCACTGGGGAAACACTGGTGATCAAAACAGAAACGGTCCTTACCCTTACGGGGCTTCTGTGAAAGACAGAGGACAAAGTAACTGTACACGCGATCGAAACCTGTATGAATAAATACCCGTGATAGATGCTATGAAGAGCCCGGGCAGAGCACAGCGGGGCCTGACGAAATCTACTGGGTTAAGGGAAGCTTCCTTTAAAAAGTGACACATCTGAAGGATGAGGAGGGGTCAGCAAGGCAGCCAGGAAGAGGCAGGAAGACCCCTCCGGAGGGAAGGGAGCGTACATGCAAAGGCCCTGGAGCAGCAACCAGCACGAAATGAAGACTACGTTGTTTGGTCTGTGGTGAACTCTTTAACGAATAGGTAAAAGAATAGATTACTGAATGCACAAATAAATACAGCTGTGTGGCTGATCACATACCCACATATAATATCCATGTATAAGTATCATATATGACACATACAAAGTAACACATATAAATACGGGCATGGGTTTTCCCAGGCTAGAGCCCATGTACAGAAAAGACCACACGCCTGGCATAAAAGCTTCTCACATCAGTTCCTCTTATCTGAAATGGACTTCTCCATCTCTACCGCCTTCTTGTTTCCTTCCAAATCATAACTCATGGTATCTTTCAAATCATACAAACTATGTGTTTTTCCTAATGTACCCTTGCGTTCTACAACTACTTTAAACAGTTCTCTAGAGCTGCCTTTAATGTATTTTGAATTCGTTCTTTTAAAACATAAAGGGGGCCGGCTCGATAGCCCAGTGGATAGGGCGCCGGCATACCACATGGGAGGCCCAGGTTCGGTTCCCGGGGACCTCTCCTAGCGGGCAGACCGCCTTGAGAATGGCAAGCCGCCATGGGCGGGCCAGAGCCGCCATGGGCAGGGCAAAAAGCTGCCACGGACAGGGCAAAAGCCGCCACGGGCAGGGCAGGTCGCCCGCGAACGGAGCGCAGCCAGCCACCCGCGAACTGAAGCGGAGCCGGCTGTGAATGGAAGCAGAAGCCGCCCACAAGCGGGGAAAGCCGCACCTGCGCAGTGACCAGTATCGGCGAGTCGCCGCAGCGGGGGGAAAGGGGAGATATGTAATAAAATAAATAAATCTTTAAAAAAAAAAAAACATAAGGTAAGACAAAGGAGAAAATGAGAGCTATTTTTATGCACTTCAAGTACCTAGATCTTCTGTGAGAAGAGGAAGATTTGTTGCAGTCATCACCAGATGGGTGCAGATGTGTAGCTTCTTCACTTGCTGTTTCACCTTGACACGCTGCTGGCAGGCCCTTTTACACAGCCTGAGCGAGTTATGCTGACGGACGAATTTAACAAGTCTGCATCTCTAGCATTGGATGGGTGCTTATTCCTTAGCCAACAACCAACCGCAGGTGAGTACTGGAAAAGGGACAGACTCGGGATAGCCCAGGTAGAATGAGGCTGTCTTACAGGGCCCCGCGCTGGGCTTGCTACCTCTTAAAAGGGCTCACCGCGTTTCCCAGCCTCCCTTCCCCATGCTCTTGCACGTCGCTGCAGGAGCCACGAAGCCAGCAGCCCAGCAGCAGCGTGCTGCAGCTTCAGAGGACACACAGGTGAGCTAAGTAGAAAGGGGAGCTGCACGCAACCTGTACCTACACACCTGCCTCTGGCTTCTGACGTGCAGTCCGTCACATTGTGAAGACACAGCAGAGGCTCACAGGCTTTGGACTCTTCCTACAGACATTCACTCCCATCAGGCCCCTCTCCTGCACTTTTTACCAATCTTTTACCTGCCGGGAAAGAGGGTGGGAGAGGGGTTAATATGCACGGGCATATGGGTTCTGGCTTCTGATGATGACTGGCCCTGGTTCAAATTGGAAGCTGCAGTAGTGGCAGCAGGAGAGCAGGATTTCCAAATGTCCTGTTAATTGTTCTGCATTTTACAACTGCTACATGGTAACTGACTCTCCTCAACTGCTCCCACCAAGTCTTGGGAGCTACACTGCTGTCCATGCAGTGTGGGAAAGGAAGAAAATTGATGGGACTCTGATTTTTTAAATAACATTCCCACTGAATTAGGTAATAAATACTTAGTCAAAGACTTAAAATATGTCTTTTTTCAGTCTTTAAACACATAGGGTTTTGTGTGGCAGAAATTAGTGTGTCACGTGTCCATGATTTAGCTATTCCAGTAAGTATTTACGGCATTCATAAACAAGCAATCCTAGGACTGTTATGCTTCTGAGAGATGATAACTTGTGATTATGGGTAAGTTTGTTTAAAGAGAATTTGCGGATATACCCTTTGGCACAGAGTTGACCATGAAGTCAGTGCCCTGGACTCTCCTGGCTACCCAGCCCAACCTCCCTCAGAACGCACCATTCCTGATGGCCACCTTCCTCTCCAGCAAACCAGCCCAGTGGTGAGGAGCTCACCAGGCTGGCTCTTCCAACACTGAATAGCTTTCGTAATCACGAAGCTACTTCCTTCTTCCTCTGAGGCAAAATCTGTTCCCATAATGTTAGCCCACTGGTTTTAGTCTAATTCTGTGATGATTGAAACAAATCTACCTCCTTCTTCTCACAGAAGTCCTTCAGGTGCCTAAAAATAGCTCTCCTTTTCTCCTTTATCTTATGTTTTAAAAGAACTAATTCAAAACACATTAAAGGCAGCTCTAAAGAACTAATTAAAATAGATGTAAAGAGCAAGGGTACATTAGGAAAAAACACATCGTATGTGTGATCTGAAATACGAGTTATGATTTGGAAGGAAACGAAAGCAGTAGAGATGGAGGAATCCGTTTCAGATAAGAGGAACTGAGATGTGAAGCTTCCGTGCCAGTTGCATGGTCTTTTATGTACATGGGCTCTAGCCTGGGAAAATAGTTGTCTGGGTTTACTCCTCCTCACAATCGTGCATACTTCAAACAGGTTTCCAGGATCATATTTGATTTGTTGCCCTGATCCATTCACACTTGTCACACTCAATTCCCTTTTGATCATGCATATGTAAGGTGCCGGGCTGGGCAAGGAAGCCACGTAGAGCTTTGAAATGAAGATCGGTGATGTCTATGTGGACCGAGCGCATAACCAAAGTCTCCTTAGCATCATGGGCGAAAGCACCCAAGGAACTGCTGAAGCCACAGCCCCAAACAGCACTATTCACATTTGTTACAATCTCGAAGTGGATCTGACAGGAACACTGAGCGATGTTTGCCATTCCCACAGCCTAACCGTTTCCACAAATACAGCACATGGGAAAACACATGCAACAAAGAGCGAAAATGGTCATCCTTAAAAACTGGGTGAGAAGGGAACCTGAGTTCTTGCGTTATTATAAAGGAAACCACACAATCTGTTTGGTTTCATAACTCATTTGGTGAAAGGGTAATTCTCATGAATTCTTTCACTTTTTGTAACACAGCTGCACTCATTTTTCTCTGTTTCCTACCAGCTTTTGTACACACCCACAGAGTTGGATTAATAATGTTCATAATGTACACAAACAATTGGTCTTTGGCCTCTTGGCTCTATTGGGTGTGTACTATTTCATCAGCAGTGGCTGTTGGGATGGTGTCGAATGCTGGCCCTGAGCTGACGCCTGCTCTGGCAACTGCCCTCAGCCGAAGAGAACCAGCTTGGGGTAGAGAGATGTGGGGTGGCGCGGGTGGATGGCACAGAGGTACAAAGGTTCAGCCTCCTAGCCTCGGTGGAGCATAACCCCAACGAGAGCAGCTGAGGCCTTTGTTGCGACTGCCTCATAGGTCAAGTTTTCCTTCCGCCCGATTCCAGTTCCTTGGCTTCCTCACAGGCCTTGATCCTGAGCACATTGCCCAGGGTAGTTCTCAGCCACAGACCTCCATCTTGGAGTCTGTTTCCTGGGGAACCAGAGTTAAGACATCATCATTTTCCCAGGCCGCAACTTCATCCTTCCACATGGTTCTCATTTAAATGACTGCTTAGCATTCTACTCAACAGAGTTATTTTAATTGGCCATTTCCTTGTTGTTGGGCCGCTGGTTGTTGCCAATATTTTGTCAGTACAAAAAGGATTCAATGAATGTCATCAAGCCATTGTTTGATGTTTCTTCTTCTTTTGAATTATTTCTTTAAAAATATCAGGTGTGGATCAATACTAAGATGAAGATATGAAGATTTTTAGTCTGTTGAAACTAAGGCTTTAGAGATCTTTATATCATAGACATAAGTCCAATAGTAAGGTATGCCACAAGGATACTAAGGGAGTGGGAACAGATAATTTTCTGTATTATCCTTGACCCAAGACTCAGAAAGGGATGTTAGAGAGGCCCAGCGAGGAAAATGAGGGGGTGGCCTCTAAGTGACTTACGCAGCATTCTGCAGTACTCGACTGAGCAAATCAGTGCCTACACAGTGCCAGCACCCATGCTGGATACACGTATGAATGAATGAATTACTGAATGAAAAAAAACAGATTGCTTTACAGTTTAACTTAAATTTGAAGAGAACTCAATAATGCAATAGAAAATATGGACTGGATACTAATGCTAAGCCCTTGGCTCTATGTTCTTAAGTTGCCCCCATTCCAAGAAAAAGCGACGGTCGGTGGTGACAGTGACAGCACAGGTGGGTGGGTGTTCGGTCCTCTTTAATGCAGACGCTAACGCAGAAGGGGCTAAAAGGGAGAGTTAAGGAGAAATAAAGTAAAGTAGTGGATAATAAAACCACTCAGAGACAACCAGAAAATAATAAGCAAAGTTTGCAATTATCTCACCAAGAAACATACGACACACTCGTGGAAAGGCGTGCCAGAGGCTGGAAGATAGGAGTGAAAACCAAACCTTAAACTGGGGGCAGATGAGGAAGGAGGATATTAAGTTGGGCATGGGTATCTAATGGGATGCCCTGGCAGCCCCGAGAGGCATAGGCCAAAGAAACACATTTCCTGTTCTCGCTTCTGACAGTGCCTCATCACCAGCCATCTCTCACATCAAGCAGGCCCCTTCACGGCTCGTGAGCACAGCCTGCTCATCTCCCTCCCCTGAAATGCCCAAAGAGGGAAGCCCGTGTCCTCATAGGGGAGAAGGGCACCCACCCCTCAGGGAGGAGAAGGGAGGAAATTATGTCATATAAGAGGTCGGGGGTGCTAAGAAGCAGCAGCAGAAGGAAAACGGCACCCAGGCTCGGGGTTTTGTTTGTTTGTTTGTTTGTTTTTTATTATATATCCCCCCCTTTCTGCTTGTTCTTGCTGTGTTCATTTTTGCGTTCTTCTGTGTCTGCTTGTCTCCCCCTGTTGCGGCGACCTGCCGAGTCAGCTCACCGTGCGGCGGCCTGCCTGCTCGCGGCAGCTTGCCCTGCTCGTGGGGGCTTGCCCTGCCCGAGGCAGCTTTGCCCTGCCCACGGCGGCTTTGCCCTGCCCGCAGCAGCTTGCCCTGCCCGCAGCGGCTTGCCTTCTCAAGGCGGTCTGCCCACTCGAGGAGGCCCCGGAAACCGAACCTGTGGCCTCCCATGTGGTAAACCGGCGCCCTACCAATTGGGCTATAGCCGGCCCCACGGGGTTTTTCTTAATAGATACCTTAATAGGTAAACTTAGGGCTACCTGAATCAAAAGAGATGTAAAACAAAAATATCTGAATTTGAAGCACTTCCTCTGCTCCATAAATTTGTATTACTCCCCAACCATTCTTTAACATCTAAAGAAAACAGAAGGATATATGGGGGAGCTTTCTTAATATTTGAATGCAAACAAAAATGCCTCATCTAAAAGGTCAACTGAATCCTGTACTTGACTGGAAAGAAGATATTACAAAGACGTAAGGTCTTGAACGCACATACAATGAAAGATGCCACATGCTTTTCAAAGTGCCTCTTCAGTGTACTGCAGCAGAGAAGAGTCATAGTTACAAGCAGGAAAGCAAGCTGTCTCTTCTCTTCTCAGCCCACTCCCCAGTCGTGCCAGAATATCACTGCTATTTCCTTTCCAGCCTCCAGAAGGATGTCAAAGCTCAACATAGTTTGTTTTTCTATCCCACTAACAGTTGGCCTGATGCCCCAGAAGGCAAATAGATATTTGAGATTTTTGTTTTAGCCTTGTGGCTCTAGTGACCTTGTTCTAAGTGCAAATTCCATAACTTTGGGCATCTTCTTTTTAAACTAGGCTGTAAACTTAACTTCTGCTCTCTGAAGAACCTATACCACAGTAAAGCTTACTATTAACAGCCCTGCTTCACCAGTCGGAGCTTTCCAAGGACGTCTACGAGTCAGCTAAGAATAAAGCCGGGCACAGTGAAGCCCCTGTGAGTGGTAACACCAAGGTCTACCTGCTTAATATTTATTCTAAGGTGTCAGCAGGGATGTTGGTTTGTGAATACCAAGGTTACTTGGATTTCTGCCTCTCATTAGCAGGAATAGGTTCATCACATTATTTCATTAATAATTTTGTTTCCAAAAAATCAGGACTGTGAGATGGATGACAGCATAAAAGTGAATGTGAGCATGTGTAGGGATTGAGGGGGTGGGAGAGGGGCGGCAAGGAGACCCCAGTAGATGAAAGACCTGAGATTACATCTATCTGCCTTATAGGTTTGTTTATGATCCTAAACAAGTTTGACTTCTGAGGATGAATCATCTAAATTCCATTATTTCTACACAGTAATTAAGGTTTTAAGAATTAGATATGTATCTAAAATGGGCATCGTGTTGAAAATGACACATTTGACGATCCCAGCAAGAGGGAAAATGAATATCCAGCATGGATGGAGGCTCTGCCCTTTACTAATTTTAAGCTCTGGGTCGGGGGAGTAATTTTGCCCATATACAGCAAAAGACGTCACAGGGCTTTCAACAGCTCCGGAACAGCTCACTTTCAACACTAAAGAGCTGCCTAGTCTGCTGTCCTGCTTCACGTGGAGATTCTACTGAGGTAACTGTGCACACTGACACACAGAGGTGCAGAAGCTCTGCTACCAAATTCAGAAACACGGTCACAGCACTCTACAAGATCATCGATGACTGATGACAGCTGGGAAGAATAATTTACCCGGAGTATTTAAAATGTCAGGGATGCAATCCAAAAAATCAGAGTCTACAGTGAAGAGAATGTCAGTGATGGATGAGGCTTTTGAATTCAGGGAAAGTATCTGGGAAGTTCAAAAATGTCATAACATAAGAATAAAGGGAGTGCAAGAAGAAAAGAATAAATCCCAGCGTAGATGTCACTCGTCAAATGATGGAGAGAACAGGTAACTTAAGCAATAGAAATAGTGAGAAGTTTTACTTTTATTTTTATTGTTGTATGTGCTCCCATTCCTAAACAACGTTTTTCTGTCTGGAAAGAGAGAAATAAAATTTCCTGGAACATGGAGGCATAAATCAGCTATTCTGATATCAATGGCCCTGCACAGTAGTACTAGGTTTAGACATTATTTGAATATCATCCCCAAGGTCCATATCACCAAATCAGGGTACAAGTGAGATCACAAAACTTGAGGAAAATTAACTTCATAATCGGGCTCCAGTCTCGACACCGATTATAAAGAATTTGCTGCTTTCATGGATGATACCAGGAATTCAGGAAAAACAAAATACATTTATTTATAAAAACAGAATACAAAGTTCTTAAACTCACTTATATTTGTTAGTTTAGTTTAGCTCAGTTTTTTAATTGGGGCTACAAACAAATAGAAATGAAAAGCTCCTTTGGACTTATGATCCATTTCAGGTGTAATTTATTCAACAATTTCTGTAAATGTTTCTTTTGGTTTAATTTAAAACTTGGAAGAAAGTTGCAAGAAAAGTACAAAAACTCCTAAATGTCCTTACCAAGATTCACCATTTGTTAACAATTGGCTCCTCTCTCCACCCTCCCTCCTTCTCCCCCCGCCAATCCATTTGAGAGTATAAGTTGCAGAGATCATGCCCCTTCACCCATAAATACGCCCTGTATATTTCCTAAGAACAAGGACATTTTATTATATAATGGCAATACAATTATAGAAATCGGGAAATTTAACAAGTATACAATACTATTATCTAATCCGCAGTCCACAATCAAATTTTATTTAGTGCCCCAATAATGTCCTTGATAGCTACTTTCCCCCCGTAGTCCAGGATCCAATCCTGATCACACATTACATTTATTTGTCTTATGTCTTTAGTTTTCTTTCCTTGTGAACAGTTCCTCGGTCTTTCTTTGTCTTTCAAACAATATTTCTTTGGTGCTCACCCTTCCATACACTGCTTTGGTGTTGTGGATACAAAAGAAGAATTAAACATGACACCTGAAAACCAGGTGCCCGTCAAGGTGAGAAAAAAAATATGTAAACGATTATGAAGCATATCATGAAATGTGCTATACTAGAAGGAAGCTGGATTCTTCTCGTTTTTATCAGCTGAAAATTCTTGTTTTTCCCATCTCCCATTTGAAACTAGGAAAATAAGTCTTTAGCCAGAATCACAACTGGCTAATACTATCTTTTAATTCAAGGAGTTGGACAAAGTAATATACAGTATCATACAACAGTATAATGCATTATATATACAGGTGGAGTTTTTCATTTGTTTTTGTTTTTTTTTTAAGAAACAGGGATGGTTCTTTTTAAGATGTGTTACAATGACCATTTATTTTCAGAAACAGAGAAAAATCGACATGGTGTAGAGTTTTGCTCCTTTCCTGTGGTTGGAAAAGCTATATTCAAATATAGGTTGAAAATTTATTAGGTAAGTGGGTAAGCGACCTTGGGTAAGTTACTTACACTCTGGCCCTTAATTACTTAATCTGTAAAATGGGGATAATATCTAACTATGAAGTTGTGGCAAGGTTCAAATTAAGGTACGTGGAAGTATTTATAAATAGAAAACATCATATAGTTATACATATGCATATATGTGTACATGTGTGTTTGTATGGCTACTCGTGTGTGAAGAGAAAGAGAATGAGAGTAAAAGCTTAAGGATGTATTTCATCTGTAGATTTTTTTTCTACTGGGTCCTTTCTAATGGCTCCTCCTCACCATACTAAA
>PVKH010033452.1:0-12007 GCA_004027955.1 Chaetophractus vellerosus | reverse complement strand
TTGAAACTTACATCATGTGAGGACCCTTTTGTAGTGGGGATGGACATTGTGGACATGAATTGGCACTGTGGGTATTATAGAAGACAATTGTCTAGTAATTCTGTACCTTGTACTAACATAGAAATGTAAAAAGGACTGTGATTGTAAACCATGATGCATAAATGGGGAATAACTGGTTAATGTTCTGCTAACCCAGAGAAAATGATGGGTACACTGTGAACATAGTGTAACTTATGCCCTCAATTATAAAAAACAATGGTGTACCTTGGGGTAAGGGAAACTTAGAAAAATATGCATAGAAAAAATAGGTCAGAGGGAAACAATGAGATCGGAGGAAAGGTATAAAAATAAAAATTGAGACGTGGCAAAGGAACTAAGAAGAAGAAGTAGTATAGAATAAGAATAAGAGATAGAATAAGAATAAGATAGAATAAGAATAAGAGATAGAATAAGAATAAGATAGAATAAGAGTAAGAGATAGAATAAGAATAAGAATAAGAATAAGATAGAATAAGAATAAGAGATAGAATAAGAATAAGAGATAGAATAAGAATAAGAATGTAGAATAAGAATAAGAATAGGAATAAGAATAAGAGAATAGAATAAGAATAAGAATAAGAAATAGAATGAAGAATGTAGAATAAAGAAGAAGAAGCTTGGGCTAGCAACCTTGTGTGTCTGTGTGTGTGTGTGTGTGTCTTTTTCGCCGATGCTGATCACCTTTCGGTAGTTCCACTGAATGCCAACGCTGGTCCTCGGCATTAATAGACCTGTAATACTTTAATATGCATATTCAAGGTACAAGACATTTCCATCTAACATTGTTACAAATAAAAGAAAAAATGACATCCAAAAAAATAATAATAATGAGGCTAATAATACCTACCTAAACACCCATGGTAAGGATTAAATGAGAAAATGCCAAATTCATAGGAGGTACTCCATGAATGTTGTTTCCAACCATTACTCCTACCTTGAGTAAATTTATAGTTAAGAAACTTGCATTTTCACTTATCCTTTTTTTTCAGTACTTTTGTACTTCTCAAAACCCTCTACCCATTTCATTTTTCACATCTATATCCTTGCATTTTAATTCCACCTTAAGACAGGTTTCTTTTTGTTGTGTATTCCTTATCCTCTCCCTGCATTTTACTTTCCAAATCAACAAGAGCATTCCAGATCTGGATGGACCACCTCTTCCACCCTGTCCATTTCACAGTATTTCATTTTTTAAGATTCGCTCTGCTCATTCTCTCTGCCTGATCCCAGGGTCTAAGTTCTTGGCTATAGCACAAGCAATTTAGCATAGGAAGACAATGGCCTATTCATTTTCTTCTTCCAGCTTCTGAGAAAATAATACTGAATAACTCAACAATCTTGGGAGAGTGAGAAACTTGAGATACCTGAAGCAGTATCCTTCATCTGCTGCCTTCTTAGCTCTGGACCCAGAAAACAACCAATCAACGCCTGTCAACAAAATCTTAGTGCCTGAAGTTCAACCCAAAGAGTAACACCATTGCCTCCAAACCCATTTTGCAATCTGTAATCAGCTTGTAAATTAGTCATGGTGCTCATTATCAGGAAAGAGAAGTTTCTCATGTAAGTGAATCCAAAGCTGAAGCTGCAATATAGTAATTCATTTATTTAACAAATATTTGTTGAGCACCTTCTATGTGCCAAGAATTGTTCTACGCTCTGAGATAGCTACAATTCTGACTTCTCTCACCATCCATGAGTTTTAACTGTTCCTAAATTTCAAATAAATGGAATCATACAGTATGTACCCTTTTGTGTCTGGCGTCTTTCACTCAACATAACTTACACTTAAATCATATCTTATCAATTGTGTTATATTCTTTATAAAGTATTAATTTAATCTTTTAAAAAACACTGTGTCCATAATCTATATTGTTGTGTGTAAAGGTAGTTGTCCTCTTTATTGCTATGTATTTATTCCATTGCATGATTATATCACAATTTATCCAGTCTGCTTTTGGTGGACATTTGGATTGTTTCCAGTTTGGGACTGTTATAATAAAGCTGCTATGGATGTTCTTGTTTACGACTTAGGGGGATACGTGCATTCAATTCTCTTGAGTATGTACCTAAGAGGAGAACTGCTGGGTCATGGAGTAGGTGTATGTTTAGCTTTTCAGAAATTAATGACAAACAGTGATTTATACTCCCACTAGCAAAGAGTTCAAGTTTCTTCATATATTCTGTATTAGTCAGCCACAGGGGTGCCTTTTGAAACATACCAAAATTGGTTGGTCTTTATAAAGGGTATTTGTTTGAGGTAGAAGCTTACAGTTACCAGGCCACAAAGCATAAAGTTCTTCCCTCACCAAAGTCCACGTGTTGGAGCAAGACAGCTGCCGACATCTCCAGTGTTCAGGCTTCTGGGTTCCTCTGTTCCTGGGGCTGCGTTTCTCTCCGGGCTTAGCTTCTGTTTCCTCCACAAGTTCAACTGTAGACCATGAAGCTCTCTATGCTTTGTGTCTCTCCACAAGGCCAGCTGTATACTATCAGGCGAACGGCTCACTCCAACATCAGAACTGCTTCTCAAATCTGCTTCTCCAAATCTGCTTCTCTCATCTCTGCTGCCTTTTGTCTAGCCTTTTATACTTGAGACCACGCCCACCGAGGGGTGGGGCTCAACGTCCCACTGATGTGGTAGTTAACGCCCTAATCATAACTTAATCATGCCCAGATGAACAGATCAGTTTACAAGCATAATCCAATTTATATTTTTGGAATTCATAATTAAATAAAACTGTCAAACCATTACATCTTCCAACACTTGATAGTGTCAGTTCTTTTCATTTTAGGTATTCTATGGGTTTGTAAAGATTGGGTTTAAACAGAGATCTGAAGGAAGTGTGCTCTTCTTGGTGCACTTTCCCTCTGGAAGAGAAATAAAAATTCCTCAAGACTGGAGTGTGTTGTTTGAGAAGCAGCAAGAGGCCAGTGTGGCTGGAACTGAGTAAGTGATGAGGACAGTAATATGAGGTCAGAGAAGTAGAGGCCTGGGGTGATGGATATTGGAAGCCAGGGTAGGAACTTTGGCTTTCATGCTGAGGGAGAGAAGAAACTATTGGAAGGTTTTGAGCAGAGGAGGGATATGCTCTGACTTATGTTTTAAATGGATCACTTTGTCTGCTCTATTGAGAACAGAACAAAGGAAGAAGCAGGAGGAGCTTTTGCAATAATCCGGGAGAAAGATGGTTTGACTTGGGCCAGCGTTGTGGCACGGCAGGAAGTAAGAGGGGGTCTGATTCTGGATATGTTTTGACTGTGCAACTGACAGGGAGTAAAGGGGATTGGGTATAAGAAAAAGAGGATATCCAGCATGATTTCAAGTTTTCAGATCTGAGCAGGATGGGACTGAACCCAGGTTTTCTGTACAAACTTTTTGGTGTAATTGATCAAACAGAGAATCTGGCAGGGGTCACTCCTTTGAACCTCAAAACAATAATACCAAAATTAAGGAAATAATCTATGTAACAAAGCTTTACTGGAATAGCCTTGAACCTACTTATACCTATCATCAAAAAAAAAACATCTCCACTGTAGGAATTTAAGCCACTTTACAATTATAACTGACAAAGAAGGGCTTTGTTTAAAATCCTCCTCCAAGGGCTCACAGATCAACCAATGGCTAGTTGCTTCACCTCAAAAACAAAAACATTTCAAAAGCAGAGAATGAAGAGGTGTGAATGAGGCAAGAGGATCTAGGTCAGGTCAACTAAAGCTTTCTTTTATGAAAAGAGCACAAAGTTATCTGTAATGCTTAGTTAGGGTAAATAGAGGTCTGGATCTTACAAAAGTGCTCAGAAATGACCAAAATAGGCAACAAAAGTATCTTATTTCCCAGTGCAAGTTCAAACCCAAGGGAATTGCTTCGGACATGCATAGAATGAAGTTATCTTCATTATCCTAGACAATGAAAAGTTCAAGATTAAAATTAAATATGCACAACACAGCTGTTTTATTTTCTCAGATATTTTTCCTAAGTGTTTATTGGTCAGTTTTCCTACATAACTACAACAAAAATCCCTAGTTTTCTGTCTTTACTTCCTACTAATGTGGGGTGGGAAGGGCACACTACCATTTTGTCACCCTACTCTGAAAAAGTAGAATTCAAAAAGTTTCGAGTGTTTCCTCAGAGTTAAACATGGACTTACCATATGACCCGGCAATTCCACCCCTAGGTGTTTACCCAAAAGAATTGAAAACAGGAACTCAAACAGATACTTATATGCCAATGTTTACAGCGGCATTATTCACAACAGCTAAAAGGTGGAAACAACCCAAGCGTCCTTCCACAGATGAATGGATAAACAAAATGTATTGTTTCTGTACAGTAGTATGTTATTGTTAGAGATTCCGTATTACAAGGCTCACAATGTATGATTAACAAACTGGGACATAAAGAAAAGCAGCCCCCATCCAGGAACTGTGTGCCTGCTTGAGCAAACCATAGCTTATGTGTGTGAATGCAACCAACTATCTCTTCACAAAAACAAAGGAACCACATGGCAATGGAGCAGAATGAGATAAGGTCTTCCACTCCCTCCTGACCAGGGTTTTGACAGCCCCTCTTGCATTCCAACAATGCCCTCCCTCCTAGCCATTCAAGGGGAGGAATTTGCTTTTACAGCCCCTTATTGGCCTCAGGGTGTACTTTGTCTCTAACCCTTTCCCCACAGACTAACATTTCCCTCCTTTTGATGTACTGTATAAATTCATAACTACCACTCACAGGGGTGAGCTGAAGTCTACTCTTCAGACCCCCTCCGCTGGAAGAGCTTCTCAATAAACTTCCTGCCTGCAATCATCAGTCTCTGCATCCAAGTGAGCGCCACTTTTCTCCAACAGTTGTCAACCATAAAAAGAAATGAGGCTCTGATACATTCCACAACATGGATGAACCTTGAAAGCATTATACTAAATGAAATAAGCCAGACATAAAAGGACAAATATTCTACTATTCTACTTATATTAAATGTCTAGGGGTTAGGAGTAGAGGGAAATGGGGAGTTATTGGGTACAGAGTTTCTGTTTTGGGTGATGAAAAAGTTTTGTTTTGTTTTGTTTTTTTAAGATTTATTTTTATTTATTTATATATCCCCCCCTTGCTGCTTGTGCTTGCTGTGTTCATTTGCTTTGCGTTTTTCTGGGTCTGCTTGTCTCCCCCTGCTGCAGCATCCTGCTGAGTCCGCTCACTGCACAGCGGCTTGCCTGCTCGCGGCGGCTTGCCTTCTCCAGCAGGCCCCGGGAACCAAACCCGGGCCTCCCATGTGGTAAACCAGAGCGCTACCAATTGAGCCACAGCTGGTTCCCCTGAAAAAGTTTTGATAATAAATCACGGTCATGGTTACATTGTGAAGGTAATTAATGCCACTGAATTGTATACTTAAAAACGGTGAGAATAGCAAGCTTTGTTGTATATGTTACCACAATAAAATTAAAAGGGAAAACAAGTAATTTTCAAGTGACAGAGAGAGAAAATGAATAATTATCAGGAATCTATGATAGAAATGAAAGCATGAGGAAGTGGCCTCTTTCACTGGCTTCTGGTGACAATGAATGGCCCACATCTCCAAGTCCCTGGCCAGTACTGAGGATGAAAACTGAAACTAAAACAGGTTCACCAGGGCAAAGGTGATTTGTTCATTCTCGTGAGGATCAAACCCACAGCACTGGCGTTGTTACTAGGTCCTAAATAACTGAACCCGTCCTTTATATCAGGGACTAGCAAACAATGACTCACAAGCCAAATCTGCTGTTTTTGTATGGCCCATGAGCCAGGAATGGTTTTTACATGTTTAAATGTTTGAGGGGAAAAAATCATAAGAATAATGTTTTGTGATGTGAAAATTATTCACAATGCAAAATTTAGTGTCCATAAATAAAGTTGTATTGGAACCCAGCCCCACTCATTTCTTTAGGTAAGATCTATGGCTGGTTTTATACTACAACGGCACAGTTGAGTGATTGTGACAGAGACCCTATAGCCTGCAGAGCCTAAAATATTTACTGTCTAATCCCTTACAGAAAAAGTTTGCCAACCCCCTGTTCAACATCATACGGATATATAAAAGGTAGAAATAACAGTAGAAAGAACTTATTTTCCCAAAATGCAAAATTGAGGACACATCTGTGTCACAGAACCAGCTTGTTCTTGACCTCCTAAACATTAATCACCTTGGGGAAACTGAAGCAGCAGCACTTGACATCTCTGCTCAACATCAGGATTAAAGACTTCAAGAACCTAGTGGTCCCTTTCCCCCTCTCGGTGCTTATGTCAGAGGGCAAGGTTAGCTATTATTTAGCGAAGGCTCAACATGAAGATTTATATTTGAGTCCAGCTTACTGGGTTGGCCAGCGTCAGACAGGCTTCAGGCCAATACTGGCTGAATCATGTTTACAACCTTGCTCAACATCGACACCTCTTCTAACTGTGGTCAAAGTTTTTTCCTCATTGATGCACGTTTCTCAAAGGTTGTTGATTACATAGAGTAAAATGCTGATAAAGACACACACACACACACAAACAAACAGAATGCTCTTATTATACAAAGAAAGCTATATCTTCATTCATTAAATACTGATGATTCGTAGATCCCTTGGCTATTTTTCCTAACTGCACATAATAGATTAATTAAATTATCTTAACTATGAACTCTGAGAAGTATGTTGTTGTTGCCCACCTAAAAAGAGGGTCATTGGGTTCCAACTCAGTTTCTCTTTTCTTGCTCTTTTCAACTTGAAGTTTTAATGAGCATAGCTATCATCTATATTCATTTTGCTAAGTATCAGTTTGCCAGCACAGGTAAATAAGATGAGCTTTCTGTGATATTAACTGCATACACAATTTTGTGCTACCATCACCACCACCCATTATCCAAACATTTTCATCTCCCCAAACTAAAACTCTGTGCTCTAGAATATGATTTTCTTGATGCTAAGGCCCAAACACAGTTCTGTACATTTTAGATACTCAATATGTGCTTATTAAACTAAAGTAAATTAGATGTGTACATTGAGGGGAAAAAAATCACTCCAAAGCTGATGGGTGTTGATGTTTTTTTAGTTTCAAAATGATTTTACTAACAATATCAGTTGGATATTGCACTTTAACTTTTCTTCACAGTTTACGAAGAGCCAGCCACACCATCTCTCTCACGTTTCCTGTGAATAATGGTACACATTTTTTGAGGCAGATTGCTGGAGTTTGGTGATATGGAACAGTTCTCATAAGAAGTGACAATTCAGAAATTTTATTTTATTTATTTTTTTTAAAGATTTATTTATTTTATTACATATCTCCCCTTTCCCCCCCCCCCCCCCGCTGCAGCGACGCGCCGAGACTGGTCACTGTGCAGGCGCGGCTTTCCCCGCTTGTGGGCAGCTTCTGCTTCCATTCACGGCCGGCTTTCAGTTCGCGGGTGGCTGGATGTGCTCCATTCGCGGGCGACCTGCCCTGCCCGTGGCGGCTTTTGCCCTGTCCGTGGCAGCTTTTTGCCCTGCCCACGGCAGCTCTGGCCCGCCCATGGCGGCTTGCCATTCTCAAGGCGGTCTGCCCGCTAGGAGAGGTCCCCGGGAACCGAACCCGGGGCCTCCCATGTGGTATGCCGACGCCTTATCCACTGGGCTATCGAGCCGGCCCCAATTCAGAAATTTTAAAAGGAGTTCATGAATGTTGCCAACAACACAAATTCACAGAATACAATAGAGACATTTAATTCTTATGTTTTCCTGTAGGGACTCTTCCAAAGCAGTTTGCTGGATTTTAATTTTGTTTTGAAGGAGCTCAAGTTTGGATAAAATTTGAATCAAATTTTTGGATTGTGAGAAAGTTTTCACAATTCAATCTGCAGGAGGTAAGACATAGAAAATAACATTTCTACCCCTTATTTTTAAAATGTCCTCAGATGTTTACTGAAGACCAGAGGACACTATTAAAAAAGTGGTATATGTTTAAACATAGACACTACAATTAATGGGCATCATTAACGTAGTGCAATGATTTTAATGGTGATATCAGGATAGGCCTGACTCCAGTGTACAGGATGACTGTTTTACCAGGCTTTTCTTGTATCTTGGATTTGGACAAAACAGCAAAGCACAGGGAATTTGAGTAGCAATCCAAGGCAAGGAGTAAGGGAGCTGGGATGGGTTGCTTTATGTAGCAGTGAGCACCCGAACACTGGAACGGTGTAAGCATAGAGTAAATGTTCTTCTATCAGAGATACAGAATTTCTGTTTGGGCCCAGTAAAGTCCCTTCAAACTAAAATTCTAAAAATATTAATAATACAAAATATTTCCATTGGCTCAAATTCTGTCTAAAGACAAGCAAAATGAACACTTCTCTTCCCAAATTGTCAGGGTTTTATTAGCCCTTCTAACATTTAAACCAAGTTACTTGGGAGAGGTTATTCCAAGAACTAATGAACTTCATAAAGGACAACTGTTTCCTAAGAGAAATGGTACCATTGGTTTTCTCCACATTTCCCACCTGAGTCAAGAGGCTTGTTTCTTATAAGATGATATCATTTGCCTTAATTTTTTGAAGGGCTAAATAATTCAGGCTTACCGTTAGTGATCAAGGTATATTCTGGAACATTTTGCAAAACTGCTTAAATGTTTATTTCAAAATCACATGACCTGAAAATGATGACTGCAGACATATACCCAAGAAAAAGGTAAATGAATTGGCCACAGAGGAGACAGGGCTGGGAAAGAACCTATAAAGGGACATATAGTCCAACTAAACTTATTGCTTAAGTACACAGTTATTCAAATATTTGGGAAAGTGGCTAGAATGAGGAAGTGGAAAGAACAAAGAAATCCTCTGTGTAATGCTATTGAACAGTTGGAAGAGGCTCAGAACCAGTTTATATTAAATATTAACATGTTTAATTTAAAGTCTTCCTTGGAATTTGCTGCCTTTTACCACATTCTTCCCATGGTTATATTTAAGCAGTACAGTGACAAGGGTTATGCAGAAAGAACCAGCATGTGAATGGCAGCTCTGTGCAGTGAAGACAGCTCTGACCTTGGACTTGGAAGACCAAGGTTTGAATACCAGGTTTGTCACCTTACTGGCTGTCCAATCTTGTGAGTCATCTGAGTGTCAGTTTACTCATCTGTAAATCAGAGATAATACCACTTACTTCACAAGACTCTGATAAAGATTAAATAAGACGATAGGTGTGCCAGCCCCTGACATATAAAAGGTACTGAATAAATATTAACTTCATTCCTTCATCCAAAACAGGCTCAAAGTCTTCTAGTTATTTTGCAGAGCTTAAGGAATGCACACTTAAGGAATGGGACTTGGATCAGTGTTTCTCAAAGTGAGACTTGAATCAGAATCTTTCATATTCCCTCCGGAAATCTGTTTCTTTCTCAGTACTTACCCTCTCAGAAAATGGCTCCCTATCCATCTTTCCATTTGTTTAAGTCAAAACCAAGGAGTCGAAAAAAGTGTATGGGGAGAAAACCAGCAAGATGGCAGCAGAGTAAGGAGTTCCTAGAGTCAGCTCGTGCGACAGGGCAGTTAGTAAACACTCAGAGCTATCTAGAGCATGTGTTTGGAGGCTCCAGGAGAGCAGAAGAGTGTCCTGCAACATCCTCGAAAGGATGGAAGGAGGGGACTGCCCATCTGCAGAGAAGATTTGTGAGTACAGCCCTCCACGCCTCAGACAGAGGCCGGTGCCCATCCTCCACTGGCAGCGCAAGCTGCCTAGGGTGATATTCCGTGGCTGGAATTGGAAGCTCCATTTCCCCAAAATGGGGGAGGAAGAGACAGTTGTGCACCAACTTCAGCTACTGATTAGTAAATTCGGCTGGTTAATGTATAATTCTAAGAACAACTAAAGTTTAAACCTGTCCAAGTTAGAAAGGGGCCAGTGGCCTCGATTTTAACTCCAACCCCTGGCATGGGGGGAAGTAGGGCAGACTAAAAACCACAGTGCTAGTAGGGACTGGCTTCTTTCCATCCAGATTGGGTTGCAGCTCTAGCCTAAACCCCAGGTCCACCTCCAGCAGGGAGGAAGCTGGGGGGACCTCTTGGGGAACTACAGGCCATGCCAGCCATGGAGGCCGGTGCTCATTCTACTCTGGCTATGCAAGCTGCCTCAGGAGCTATCCCAAAACAGGGGAGAAAGAGATGAGGGAGGGAAGCCACTAACTTCAGCTATTGATTTGTAAATTCGGCTGGCTAAAGTATAACCCTAAGAACAGCTAAAATTTGAACCAGACTGTATTAGTCAGCCAAAGGGGTGCTGAGACAAAGTACCAGAAATCTGTTGGCATTTATAAAATGTATTTATTTGGGGTAGAAGCTTACAGTCACAAGGCCGTAAAGTGTAAGTTACTTCCCTCACCAAAGTCTGTTGCCAAGTGTTGGAGCAAGATGGCTGCCAGTCCTTGAGAGGGTTCAGCCTTCCTCTTCAGGATCTGTGGTCCCAGCTTCTTCTGGTCTCAGCTGTAGGCTGGAATAAGGCTCTTCTCTCCCCAGGGCTTGTTTTTTCCTGGGCTCAACTGCTCTCTTCTTCTGCAAGGTCAGCTGTAGACTATCAGGCTCTCTCTCTCTTCCCAGGGCCTCTTCCATGTCTATGGAGCCATCTCTATTCCTCTGTGTTCCTCTCCTGTGTGTTTACTTCCTGGGACTCCAGCATCAAAAACTCCAACTCTCGGGGCCGGCTGTAGCTCAATTGGTAGGGCTCCGGTTTACCACATGGGAGGCCCCGGGTTCAGTTCCTGGGGCCTCCTTGAGCGGGCAGACTGCCTTGAGAAGGCAAGCCGCCATGGGCAGGGCAAAGCCACTGCAAGCAGGGCAAAGCTGCCACGGGCAGGGCAAGCCGCCCACGAGCAGGCAAGGCCGCCGTGCGGTGAGTTGACTTGGCAGGTCGCCGCAACAGTGGGGAGACAAGCAGACACAGAAGAACACAAAAATGAACACAGCAAGAACAAGCAGAAAGGGGGGGATATAAAATAAAAATTTAAAAAATAAAATAAATAAAATTTAAAAAACTCCAACTCTCTCCTCTGCCTGTCGTTTTCTCTGCCCTACTGATGTGGCCCAAACAAAGCCCTAATCATAATTTAATCAAGTAAAAATGAAACCTCTGAATCTAATACAATCTAATACACCCAGAGGAACATACTAGTTTACAAACATAATCCAATATCTATTTTTGGAATTCATAAATAGTATCAAACTGCTACACTGTCCAAGTGGGAAAGAGGCCAGTAGCTGCCATTTTTACTCTACTCCTGGCATGACAGGAAGCCGGGCTGATTGAAAATCATAGTGATGGTAGTGACCACTTCTTTCCACCCAGAACAGACTGCAACCCTAGCCTAGGCTTCAGTCCCACCTCTGGCGGGGAAGAAGCTGGCGGACCCTGCACCAGCCTCTCCAGGTAACTGCAGGTACATTTGGCCAGCACAGACTGAATAGTCAAACACTTGGGGCTCCATCTCCACACCCCAATAAGATAGGAAAGGAGCTGTGTATCCTCAGTCTTTCCGGACAACTGCAGGCACTTTCAGCCCACATAAACTGGTTTGTTGAGCACCTTAAATTCCTTCTCACCCCTCCAACCCCAAAGGATAGGAGGTGGCTGGTGCTTCTTCAGCCTCTCTGGGAAACTGCAGGTACTTTCAGCCCACACAGATTGGATACTCAGGTACCTGTAGCTCCATCCCTGAGCCCCAATAGGATAAGAGGGGAGCTGTGTTTCCTCAGCTTCTCTGGGTAACTACAGGTGCTTTTGGCCCACACAGACTGAACAGGCAGACCAAGTAAGGTAGAAGGGGAACTGTGTTTCCTCAGCCCTTCCAGGCAATGGCAGGCACTTTTGACCTACATGGACCGAACTGTTGGGCATTGGTGGTTCCATTCCCACACCCTAAAGGACAGAAGGGACAGTACTCACTCTGCCTCTCAGGGCAAATGCAAGTGCATTCAACCCACAAGAATTAGCAGTCCAG
>PVKH010033451.1:0-11971 GCA_004027955.1 Chaetophractus vellerosus | reverse complement strand
TGAGAGGAAACAAGTCTTCTAGGCTCTGAAACTGTGAGAAAGTAAATGACTGTTTAGTCCAACCCATTGTGTGGTATTTGTGAGAGCAGCTCAGACAAACTAATACACATTTTAATGGGGTTGTTCAGAATTAAAAAAAAAAAATCTAACTCAAAAAGTATTAGTGTGCAGAATTTCTGACTCAGTAGATCTTGGGTGGGCTGAAACTTTGCATTTGTCACAAGTTCCCAGGTGAGGCTGAAGCTGCTAGTCTAAGAGACCGTATTTTAATAATCTTTGGCTCAGGATTTCAAGTTGTCTGATGCTAATTATAAGGTTAGCAAAAGCTTGCCTCTAAAGTATCCTCATTTCTGCCTCCAGTAAATCTTTCATGAAAGTTGATGGAGTACCTAAAGGAACACAGTTAGAACTTTAACAAGTTTACAGAACAGTTTTGTGACTGAAAATAAATATGTGTTTAATTTATAAACATGTACTAGTGTGCATCATTCTTTCTGCATCTACCAGATAGAGGAATTCCTAGCAAGTGAAATGGGGACTGCACCTGCCACTGGGATAAATGTACAAAAAGTGGTCATGATTTTTGCAAATTGCCTCCTTTCAATGGTCCTTTCTTCATCAATTGCACCCTTTCTTTCCCAACTCCTGAGTCCATTATCTTGAAGCTATCTTTGGGTTTCTCTCCTTTTCCTTGTAATTTACCAAGTGTTGTTGATTTTTTAAAAATTTAAAATGTCTCCAGCACTTGTTCCTCATTTCTCTTTCAACTGTCACCATTTGAGCCCAGATCACATATTGAATTACTGCAATCATTTCTTGATTTGTTTTCCTCTCCAGCCTTTCCCCTTGTTTCATTCCTGCATCCGATGGCATAGTAATATTTCTAAATTACTATTTTCATTAGACTATTTTCCTGCCCAAATACTTCCTATGGTTGTCTGGTGGGTTGAAATCCAAATTCCTTAGCTTGGTATAAAATCTTCTCCACCAGCTGACACTGTTTGTTCATTCAATAGGTATTTATTTGTAGGCAACCAGGTATAGAACTGTTTCCCATAACTTCAAGCACCCTAAAGAATTTCATTTCCTGTTTGGAAATGTGTGAAAGCCTTCAAGGTAAGTTAAATAACAGAGCTAGATGGCAACCCGATAGTTACTATAGAGCAGCATATGCTAGCATGTGCATGTATGTATGTGTGTGTATGGTGTATATACTTGTAAATAAATATATTGACATATACATTGAGTGGGAATAACATGGTTTTTTACTTTTTTATTTTTTTATTTTTAAAGAAGCTTTAAATTACATAAACGTTACATAGAAAATACAAGGAATTCCCATATACCCTTGTCCCTTCCCCTCCCACACTTTTCCCCATTAACAACTTTCTTTAGAGTGGTACATTTGTTACAATTGATGAACACATATTGAAGCATTGCTATTAACCATGGTCTACAGTTTATGTTATGGTTTACACTTTGCACTGCACAATTTTATAGGTTTTGAAAAAATGTATAATGGCCTGTATCCATCATTGCAATAGTGTTCAGAACAATTCCAATGTCCCCCAAAATGCCCCATGTTATACTTATTCTTCCCTCTCCCTCCCCTCAGAACCTCTGTTGACCATTGCCTTTATATCAATGTTACAAGTTCTTCTATTACTAGAATAATTAGTCTACTTTAGTCCATAGCTGCAGTCCCCCTTATGTTTGTTCATTCCTCAATCTTGAGGATTTTGGGATGGTGATGCCCACTCTGCTTTGGATTGAAAGGGAGCTTAGATCCCAAAGGGCAGATGGATGAAACTGTCTTGCTTGCAGTTGAAGATACTCTCTGATTTTTGGGATTAGTGTTTTGTCCATCTAATGACCTGTGGAGTAGGTGTTGGTTTCAATTCTGTTAGATTTTGTGGTTAAAATGGCATTAATACATATTATTTAACTGGCATTAATTACAGTGGCATTAATTACATTCACAATGTGTGCTACCACCATGACTATCCATTACCAAAACCTTTTCATCACCCAAAACAGAAATTCTATACCCATTAAGCAATAAGTCCCTCCCTCCACCCCTAGCCCCTGGTAACCTGTAATCTAGGAGATGGCTTCATTAAGATGCTGGATATAAACTGGGTCATAAAGAACTACTAGAACTTCTTCATTGCCTCTTTTCCACTCTCCCTAAAGTTTTTTCAAGATTATTATCCTTATACTCCTCTTCTCCTCTTTGGTAAATTTGTATATTCTCACATATTCCCATTCTTCTGATATTAGCTCCATTATAACCCTCAAATTTGTCCTCTATTTGAATTTTACCAATAAAATCCTAAAACAGACCTCCACCACCTTCTACCTCTACCCTATGTACTTCCCAACGACCCTTTTTCCTATTCAAGTCAATACTGAACTTTCAGGCCAGTTTAAAGTTTCTAAAGTACAATTATAAATATCCATTCAAAATCCCCAGGGTCTTCCCACAATTTACAGGTAAAGCCCACAATTATTAGTCTGGTGTTTGTTGCCTTCTACTATCTAGTTTCTATCCACCTTTCCTTCTACATCTGTCCACATACAACCCTTTTTCACCACAGTGGATCATTCACTGAGCTGTCATCATGCCACGTCACCAAATGTTAGCATTGCTAAAATGTGCCTGAACCATCTTAGTTCCTTGTGTCAAAGTCCTCTTTATTAAAGCTCAACCCAGAAACCATTACCTAGATGCTTTATTTATTGTGCTCTCTCCTTCTCACTCCAAGTTGGAAGCCATCACTTTTTATGACCTCTTTTGGGTTTTATACAATCTGTGATGAAACTTTTTACATTTACAATGCATCCTAGTTATTTGTACATCGGTCTTTTTTCTTTTTTTAAAGGAAAAGTGTTTAGATTCACCTTTTTATTTCCTTGAGTGCCTAGTAAACTCCTATTTCTGAACCATTATGGAGTGGATAAAATAGCTTACATTTCATACTCTATATTAAGCAGAGATTTTATGCAGGGCAACATTTTGAGTTAAGCATAGAGTATCTGTAAAAATATTAACTATTTGTTTTGAATGTAATATGTAAATAGAAATATATTTTAAGTGCGATATACTCAGGAGTCTAAGTACATTTAAGTATATTTCATGACTTAAAAGTGATCATGAGGAAGCCAAAACAACATGAAATGGTAGGACACATTTTTTTTTACCTAAAGGAATGGCTATTATTAGATTCCTTATTGTATAATATTATGCCATTTATAACAACATTTGCATAGCATAGTCATTAAGTTCAGTGTTATCCTTACAAGTGATAAGTTGCGTCTTATATAATGAGTTACTTGATAGTTCTTCATATTTTTACATACCTAATTTGTAAATTAATTTAGGTAACAGAAACTTTTAGATGCTTCTTTACTTTTAAAATACTTTAGACTAGAATGTACTCCTTCATGAGTATTTAAGTCTAAACATGATCTTCAACTCTAGATGTCAGTCCAAATCTAGTACATTTGTGACAATCCAAAATACTTAATGTAAACATAGATATTCTCTGTACAAAGAAATGTATGTCTTCTTCCATGTAACAAAAGGTTCAATAACGTATAGAGTGAAAAATCTATTTATGGTAGATGTTCTTGATCATATCTTTATATGACTTGTGATGTCCTTGAATCATATCTTTTTATGACTTGAAAGTATACAGAGAAGCAGCACTGTAATCAAGCTGCATTTCATGGAATCACAGATTTACAGGAACTCTTGTTTCAAAGGAATATTAGAGGACAGCCCACTCACAGTTTATCTGACACTTCAACCTCTGCTACAACGCATTCATACTCCCAAAACTGTTCTTTTTCTATTCTCTGAAATATAGAGAAACATAAATGTGCTTACCTTCTTAACAATGTCCTGTGTTCATTTAGCTTTCTGGCCGCCTCGTGAAGAGTTGACATTTTGGTGCTTGTGTTGACCAGAGCTCACACAGATTGCAAATGTAAATGAGAACATCTCATGACCCAATTCAATACAGCTTGCCTGTTTCATCCTTCAAATGAAAATAATTAGCCATTCAAACCTGTGCTTTTGGCAGTGTCGATACGATTAATGAAGGTGGAACAATTTTAAACGTCACTGACAAGCAAAGTTTTGTGTTCTATAAGGTTAAACATAGTTGAATATTATGCCTCTAAGTTTGCTTTTTATGCCTAATAAAATTTTATCTTGGATTCCATCTTCCTAAAGGTATGTAAAAGAATATAGGATAAGGCACATATTTTTAGATGGAGAATAAATTGTAAATATGCCACGTAGAAAATTTTTGTGAGGGTGAGGGAGCAGAACCGGCTGCAGTTGCTCTAATTTTGTCTGTTCTTTGGCAAATAAACAAAACTTAAATGTATACAGATATGTCTCTGCTGAGCAATTTCACTGCAGCCTTTAATTGTACCACTATTAGTGATAAATTCTGATTTACAGCTTAATTGGCCAGAAGTGAATATAGCCTCAAGGTCATTGTAATAAAGATAGCAAGAACTTTAGGGAGGTACATAAGTTAAAGAAGAGATTGTCTGGTGCAGTGAAGGGAGAAGATCTGTTTAAAATATTAGAATATTACATAGGGTCATATTGTGCAGTGCTGACTCCATACATATAACACAAAAGGTCAGTCTGAAGTGGTCACAGAAGGCCCACAATAAAATATTTTATATTTAACAACAAGAGTCTGATGGTTTTTTCCCTGCCAAGGAAACCAATAATTACGTGATCTCAAAAGGGATTAAAAATGGACCAATTAAATCCTCCAGGAAAGTTAAACTTGAGAAGAAATTCAGCAGAAAATTGGAGAAAATAAAAGCAAGAATTTTAGCAACCTAGAATTTATATGGAGTTGATGTATATGAGACTATTTCTCCATAAAACATAAACAAAAGTTCAGGATGTAGGGAGGCATTCTGAATATGACAGGAGAAAACACATTAAAAAGGGTATTGAGAGATAAGTTTGAAACTCACCATATTTTAAAGTGCAGTGATGTATAAGAAAGATATCTTTGCTTTCATGTAAAAATGGACAAAGGGGAGATATCTTATTGATCCATGAACAATTAATTTTCAACTGTTGTCCAAGTCATATGAATTTGAGATGTGATTTATAAGAGAGAGAATAGAGAACAGCATGTGAAATTGCATCAGACTAAGAGTAGAATGAGTCTAGTCCCCAGAGACATGAATAAAGTGAGAGGGTGTAACCCTTTTTAACTGCCTACATTTGAAGAAATTGAAGAAATACCTGGAAAGCTAACAAAACCTCTACTAGGGGCTCCAACGTGTTGCCTGTCACCAGGGGCTCCAACGTGTTTGGCTTGTTAAAAGGGGTTTAAAACTTCTTTATTGGTATCTGAAACTAATTGTTGTTATTATATTAAATATGCATTATATACTAATAACCAGCTCCCCACTTAATAAAGCAAAAGCTCTGCAGTAGCCTCTTTTCATTGGTTTCACATATTTGAATTCCCATCAGCAGTTATACAAAAGGAAGGAAGTGCCTTTAAGTTAAGGGAGAGAAAACTTGTGGACTGAGCAAAGGCCAAGTTCATATTTTATTGGTAAGTGTTGGCATATGGGGACACCAAGTCCTGAGAAAAGCCTCCAGGGAATGAGGCATTTGCTCCATGGGCGTGCATAGATTCTAGGAAGAATATGTCACAGGCAAGGTAAAAGAATGATGTCTGGAAAGTGGATCTTTGGGCACTTTTGTGACTTGAAATGGCCTTCTTCATTTGTAGGCATTATTCTCCCTTGAGATAATCTATAGTCACAAAGACTCCAGGTGGTCTAGGGCATTAGGAACTTAGGGAATGCTGTTAGATTTGTGTTTTTCTCTTTTGGGGCTCTTTTTCACCATATGAACTGACTATTAGGGGGTCAGAAGAGTCAAGAAATCCTATTGTGAGCATGTCTATAGGCATGTGTAATAGTTTGACAGTTTTATCTAATTATGAATTCCAAAAATATAAATTGAATCATGCTTGTAAACTGATCTGTTCATCTGGGCATAATTGGGTTATGATTAGGGCGTTGACTGGGCTGCGTCAGTAGGGCATTGAGCCCCAGCCCTCAGTGGGTGTGGTCTCAAATATAAAGGGCAAGGCCAAAGACAGAGGGAGCAGATTTGAGAAGCAGGTTTTTGAGATGCAGTTCTGATGTTGGAGAGGGCCGTTCACCTGATAGTCTACAGCTGACCTTGTGGAAGAAGCGCTAAGCCCGGAGAGAAATGCAGCCCTGGCAGGAGAGGAACCCAAAGGCCTGAGCCCTAGCAGACGTCGGCAGCTGTCTTGCTCCAATACGTGGACTTTGGTGAGGGAAGAAACTTATGGTTTGTGGACGGGTAACTGTAAGCTTCTACCCCAAATAAATACCCTTTATAAAGACCAACCAATTATTGGTTTATTTTGCAAAGGCACCTCTTTGGCTGACTAATACAGCAGGCAAGGGCCTTTCAGGTCAATCCTATGCCTAAAACATGGACAACCAAATACAGTTCTCGCTGTTCAGGCATTACCTGGAACCAGCAGCCTAAACACTAGCAGCATTGTGCTAGGCCAAAGAAGAAACACAATTATAATAGTAGAAAATATATTTGATCAGGGATAAAAGGTCAAATGGGATATAGGGAGGTCAAAGCATATAAAGCAGAACAGAAGAACACCTTATATACTAAGTCCATTTCTCCCAGGCATGTGACATTTTTATAGTACAAGACTGACTCATAGAATTGCCATGGGTCATCATAAAGGCATCAATGGTTGCAAAGTGTCCCCTGTTTGATGATACCTGTGATGGTTAATTTCATGTGTCAACTTGGCTAGGTGATGATGTCCAGTTCTTTGGTCAAGCAAGCACTAGTCTGGTTGCTAATGTCCTCACACGTTTTCATGGATTTAAATCATTAGTCAGTTGATTACATCTATAGTCAGCAAAGGAGACTGACATTGGCCATGAGAGAAATATCCCCTCATCCAATCAGTTGAACGTCTTAAAGGGCAAATGGATGATTTCAACAATCAGAGAGAAGAACTGTTATCTCTACTTCAGCCAACCAGCTTCTCAGGGGGAATTCATCTCCTTCATTGGCATTCCCAACTAGCAGCTTCTCCTAGGGAATTCAATGTCAACATCAAGATCTCAACTAGTGGCCTGCCCTACAGAATTGGTACTTGCCAATCCCCACAATCATGAGTGCTAATTCCTATAATAAATCTCTTAATATTTAAATATAAAATATGTATGTATATGTGTGTATATGTATGTATATACATATGTATATATGTATCCTGTCAGTTATCTTTCTCTGGAGAGCTGTGACTAATAAAAATTTACACATATGGATTTCTACACCATTTTCATGTCTTAGATATTGAATGGAGGTTCATTTAGTGAGAGAACTCCTAATGATATAAATTTAAATGAGGTTTCTGAAATATACCAGCTGTGTGACATTGATATAGGCACTTAAACTCTTTGAATCATATTTCCTTCCTCATATGGAATTCAGGTAATTGCAATATTCTTGCTCTCAAGTTCTGTAGTTCCAAACACTTCCATCATCTACTATTATTTAAGAAATGAGCATGTCCATTGTTGGGGATTGAATCATGTTACCCACAAATGAATGTTCAGGTACCAATTCTTAGTCCTCTGGTGTGAACCCATTTATAAATAAGTATTTTGAATATGTTATTAGTTAAGATGTGCCCAAACTTAATGAGGGTGAGCCTTAACCCAATATGGCTAAAGTACTCATAAGCAAAAGAAATTGGATGCAAAAAGAGAAGCCACGGGGAGCACCCAGAAGGTGGAAGTCAATGAAAGCTGGAAGAGAAAGGAGAAGACACTGTCATGTGTATTGCCATGTGATGGAAAGGCCAAGGAACCCCACGACTGCCACCCAGGCAGAAGATACCAATCTTGGGAGGAAGGAAGTCATCTAGCATCTGAAACTGAGCCAATAAATTCCTGTTGGCAAGCCAACCCATTCTATGCTATTTGTTTTAGCAACTAGGAAACTAAAAGCTTTTAGTACCAGAAAGTGTAGTGAAACAATGACAAATACCTAAAAATATGGATCAACTTTGGAATTGGGTAATGGGTAGAGGTTGGAAGAATTGTGAAGCACTTGATAGAAAAAGCCTAGATTGCTCTGGAGAGATTGTTGGTAGAAATATGGACATTATTGGTACATTTGATGCAGGCTGAAAAGGAAATGATGAATGTGTTATTGGAAATTGGAAGAAAGGCAATCCTCATTATAAAGTATCAGAGAACTTGGTGAAATTGTGTTTTGATGTTGCAGAAGTTGAAAGTGATAAACTTGGCTATTTAGCTGAAGAAATTTCCTGCTATGTGTAGAAGAGTAAGTAGCCTGGTTTTCCCTTGCAGCCTATAATAAAATGTTAGAGGAACTGAGAACTGAACTCTTAAGCACAAGGAAACCAGAACTGGATGACTTGGAAATTTTTCAGCTTATCCCAATAGTGTGCTCTGAGACTAAGGTCAGAAGTGGCTCTATCAGAGACCTCCCTGAGCTTTCAGGGAGCGAGTACCCAGAGGACAGGACTCCATGGGAGAGTTTAACTGAACAACCCTTTGCTAAAGAAAGTGTGACTGAATATGTATCAAGTCAATCATGTCCGTGGCAATAAGGATGGGAAATACAGTTATCCGGAAGGAGCTTTGAAAAGTTCTATTTTCTGATGGCTTTGGACACTTGGGGATTACATGTAAATTTGACATGATTTTTGCCAAATTTGTATAACCAGAGCCATTGCCAGCCTGGACATAAAAGGAAAAGGGAAAGGATGAATAAAAGGAAGAATGACTTTAAGGGCAGAATATTGGAAGGTGAGGTTGGGACTGAAGAGATCCCTGGCCAAGAGAGTGGGCCCACCCATGTGTGTCAGAGGGCAGCTCCCCTTACCCCCTGCTTGAATGGAGCAGGTCATTTGCCCCCACACTTGGGTCAGGTGGACTTTATGCCCCACAATGTTCAGAGAGGGTAGAGCCCTCACCCCCATGTTTGGGGAGAGCATGAACACTGTGCAAACAGTTGGAAGGGATGAGGCTGCTGCTCCATCAGAACTGGAGGACAACATATGGATCCTTAGATGACTCTCACACTGTGAAATCTAATGGAGTTTGCCCTGATGGATTTTGAACTTATTTGGGACTTGTGGCCCCTGTTTTCCTGTCAATTTTTCCCTTCTAGAATAGGACTGTTTATCCTATACCTGTTCCTTCATTGTATATCATGAGCATATAGCTTGTTCTCTAGATTTTACAGGTCCACAGACAGAGGGGAATTGTGTCCTAAAAAAGACCACACTTGTAACTGATTTTTTTTATTTACCAAGAATTATTTTATTTTATTTTTTATTTCTTTTTTATTTGAGAAGTTATGAATTAGCAAAACAATCTTGCATACCATACAAGATACATTACCCCATCACCAACACCTTATGTTGTTATGAGATATTAGTTATAAATGATGAAAGGACATTGTCATAATATTACTGTTATCTATAGTTTATAGCTTATATTTGGTGTATTTTTTCCCACAAACTATCCTATTATTAGCACCATGTATTAGTACTATATATTTATCAAAGTTAATGACAGAACATTCTTATATTTGTACTATTAATTACAGTTCATCATTCACCATAGGGTTTGTCATATGCATGCCTTGTACAATCCATCCAAAGTTTACATTCAGTGGCTCTCAGTTTCATAACAGAGTTGTGCAGTCATCAGCTCAGTCCATTTCAGAAATTTTCAGTTGCTCCAAAAGGAAAAATCTCATACCCCTTAATAACCCCCATTATTGACCCTTAGCATTGATATAGTACCTACTTTGCTATTGTTTTAAAAATATTATAGTATCATTGTTAATTATAGTCTATATGTTACATTAGTTTTATTTTCCTTATTTATCTCCATTCTTAATATCTTGAAATTGAGGAACATTAACTGATTTTGATGAGATTTTGAACTTAGCATTGTTTTAAAATGGCTCAAATTCTTTGGGGATGTGGTGAAGGAACAAATGTACTTTGCATGCATAAATAACTAGTCTGGAAAGGGAGCAGATTGTTGGAGATTAAATTATGTACCCCAAAAAAAGCATATTCATGTCCCAACCCCTGGTCCTGTGAGTGTGAATCCACTTGTAAATAGGGCCTTTGAAGATGTTATCAAAGGGTGCCCAAACTCAAGGAGGATAGGCCTAAATCCAGTATGGCTAAAGCCCAAATAAACAAAAGAAAATGGACACAAAAAGAGAAGCCACAAGGAGCAGCCAATGGAAACTGGAAGAGAAAGGAGTAGATGCCACCATTGACATTGCCTGTGTCAGAAAAGTTAAGGAACACCAGAATTGCCACCGAAGCAGAAGAAACTAATCATGGAAAGAATCAACCCTTCCTGCTTCTGAAACCATGAGCCAATAAATTCCTGTTGTTTAGCCAACCCATTCTATGGTACAGTTTTAGCAGTTTGGAAACTAACATATCTACCATCCTCTGCCTCATCTCCTGAGCTACTATATCACAAGAGGAAGAGTTATGGTGAAAATAAGAGTGCTAGATAATGGAGAGAAGTAGGTGTTTAGCTGCTGAGTTCCTTCACTTGGACACTTGTGCTCTGTATCTGGGTCTCACCTTTTCTACTCATGGAAATATGCCATAGGGAAGAGTTCCATGTACTAATTAATTTATCAAACATGTGTTACATGACTGCATTATTTGATGGGAGAATAAAAAATTAGATAAGTCAGAACTCATCGTGCCTTTAGAATCTCTAAACAATGGTTTTGTGATGGAGTAACATATGACATAGTGAAAATTATGAGAGTACAGTTGAAGGGCATGTAAACAAATCAGAAGAAAGAAGAAAAGAGAGAGAAATTCAAATAAGGTGAAACCTCCACTAAATATTAGATGTTGAGTGAGTTGAAGCTGACCAATTAAAGAGATGAAGAAAAGACATTCCAGGAAGAGGAACCATTATATTTTTAAGCAGAAGAGGGAATTCAGATCGATGTTTTAGATCAAAGACAAGATGGAGGAAAGAGAAGGGATAAAGCTGAAGAAAGGAGAACAGGTAAGACTGTTTTGATTATGGTAACTAAGTGTAAAATGGCTGAAAAGGACTCTATTTCATTTACCATTGTGTATCTGATACACAGCATAGAACCTGGCATACAGCAATCACTGTCAAAATGGATATTAAATATGTGTGATATCTGCAGCACAATACCAGGGAAGTATAGTCTCTCAGTATTTATTAACTTCAATTAGATTATTCTAAGGTGACAAAATAAAGCAGGGATAGAGATATGAGGTGCACAGGAGAGGTTGATATTTTTGATAGAAAAAACTCATTAAATGTGAAGTGAAGGACCTAGCCATGTGGATGTAGAGACTGGGGGACAGGAAAGCATTCCAGGTAGAAGAAATAGCAACTGCAAAGGTCCTGAGGTAGGACATATCTAGAGGCTCTGAGAAGTTGCAAACATATCATACCTCCAGATCTCAAGCTATGTGGGGAATGATGCAGAAAAAGGGACATCAGGGAAGCGGTGTTATTGGGGGGAAACTAGGGTTCAGTAACAGCAAGAAGGTGGAGGGAACTTTCCCAGGAATGGTTTAAGATAAAGGGGTTTTCTGTTGATATTTGGCTTTGCATTTCATAATTCAGAGTGAAAGGGTTTCAGTAAAGTAAGTGGGGGTGTGCTAGGGGGTAGAAGATTAGAGTCCAGAAGATGCAGGATGACCTGGAAGTTCAAGATGCTTTTTATGGTCATGACCTCAACATGAATCAAGGCTGTGATGAATCTACCCTTATCTGTCATATTCAGATGTTAATGGAGAACGATAGTTGAAGGAATGAGGAAGAACAAAACCACCCCTTTCCTATT
>PVKH010033450.1:0-12008 GCA_004027955.1 Chaetophractus vellerosus | reverse complement strand
AAATAAATAAATAAATAAATAAATAAATAAATAAATAAATAAATAAATAAATAAAAAAGAACTAGACCTGCCATTGCTCGATTTGAAGATGGAGAAGAGGGGCCATGAGCCAAGGAATATAGGCAGCTTCTAGAAGCTAGAAAAGGTAAGGAAACAGACTCTCCCCTGACCCTCCAGAAGGGAAAGCAAATCTTCCTGTGGCACCTTGATTTTAGCTCAGTGAGACCCAGGCAGGAATAAGAATTTAACCTACAGAAGTGTAAGATAATAAATGTGTGCTGTCTTAAGCCATTAAATGTGTAGTCATTTATTATAGCAGCCATAGAAAACTTATATACCAGGCAGTAGGAATTTTGATGTCAGACTGAAGTAAATTCTACAGACTTAGCATTTGAGAATGAAAGACAGACAGGGTAGAAGGCCCTAGGTGGACAGGAAGGGTATGCAGCATGAAAATAGACAAGGGTAGCTCTTGACCTAAGAGAGGAGAGGACAGAAAATGGACATGAAGTACAATTGACCTACTTTTCAAATATGATTAAGCATCTGCTGTATGCATTATTTATGGTAGAGAGTTTGAGGAACCCATTAAAGGTAAATTCAATGAACTTTCTTAAAATTGAAGCAGTAATGGTAGGAGTGTGAAATGAGAAAAATCACCAGGCTTAGAGGTCATTGTAAGAGCAGGAGAAGTGAATTGTACAGTGAATGGAAAGGCCCCCTATCCTCTCATTTCCCACTGCAATTAGAGGATTTCAGTGACTAATTTTTTGTACATACTGAACTTCCTTGAGAGACTGTATTTGTATAAAGATATGATTCTTCAATAAAGTTGATAGCCTCTACAGTAATCAATAGGAAACAAGTGAACAAGTTTTTAACATTGGAATGTCATGACCACTTTGATGGTTTGAAGCTGTATAGACACCAGAAAAGCGTGTTCTTAAAGTTAACCCACTTCCTGTGGGTGTGGACTCATTGTAAGTAGGATCTTTTGGTGAGTAGGATCTTAAGTTAAGATGTGACCCATCTCATTCAGTGTGGATCTGAATCCTCTTACTGGAATCATTTATAAGAAAGTGAAATTCAGACAAAGAGAGAGAAAACCACGGAAACAAGAAGCTGAAAGCAGTGAAACCTGGAAGAGAACGGAAAGACCAGCAGATGTCACCAAGTGCCTTGCCGTGTGATGGAGGAGTCTAGGATTGCACAGATAGTGATCACTTGCTGACTGACAACAATGATTTGAATATATTAACTCATTTAACCCTCAGAACAACCCTAGGATGTGGGTTGTATCATTATTCTAGGAAACTTACATGGGAAGATCAAATATTTTGCCCAACATCATCCAATCAGCTATTGGCTGGGCCAGTATTTGAACTCAAACAGTCTGGCTATAGGGCCCATGTGCTCAGCCAAAATGCTGCAAAGGATAAAGTATTTATTTGAAGAGAAAGCAATTTTCGTTTTGGATGTGGGATTTGAGAAACAGAATAACCACATGGCACATATTGCTATCATTACAGGGAGCTATCAGAACATTGCTGCTGTATAGAACGAGATTGATTCTGACAAAAGATAAATCTAGATACCACTAAATTATTGTTTGAGTCAATAGGACATCTTGACTTTTACTGAATGTGCTGAGCACTGTAATATTATTTCATTATCACTCAAACTATAGCCATTCATAAAGGAATTAGAGAAAGAACTACTTCCTTAGGGACAGTCATGCCTTATGACTGGTATAAAAATATAGTTTTAAACAGCATTAAATCTGAGAAGTGTTATGGAAATCTATTCCATAACAAGGGGGTCAATAAAACACTAAAGAAACCCTGTAACAAGGAAATTACCTGATTGTACATTGCTTGGCCACAATAAATATTTTTTTTTAATTACTTTAACAATTGTATTTGACTTTTTAAAATATAAGTAAATTCTTTCATACTGAAACCACTGATAACAAATAAAATAACAGATATTAGTTTCAATTTAGATATGGAATTTCTGGGGTAAAATTATAAATATGTAAAATCACATGAAGCCAAGAAAAGCCTTATTAGCCCCAGGTAGTTGACAAAATGCTTTACCACCTGCATATTGCCTGCTAAATTTAGACCAAGATTGACAAAATATTTTTCCCCTGTAGTGCTTAAAACTCAAAATCCAAAACTTCTAAGACTCCCTTGCCCTAGTTTCACCCATCTTTTTTTTTTTTTTTTTTTTTGGTGTTGAGAAATCTTTCTTCATAGAAGCCTTTACAACTCTTGTAAAACTCTTTTTCCTCCCTATTCCTTTGCTGTTCAGAATTCTGATTCTGAATTACACTACATGAAAGCTTTAAGATAGCCACAACAACAAAAACAAGTGTGGCATTAAATTGAATCTAACCTTCTGGCAGCAAGAATGGAACAAAATCTCTCCCCTAAATCCCTCTGTATGCGGTGCATCTTCTATTCCTACAGAGGGTCCACTTATTGATTCTGCTTTTTATGTGATAAAAGAAATATCATACCTGAAGGACTTTTGGTAGCTACTTTCTTGAGAAGATATCTAATGTTCAATAAAGAGTCAATAAGTAGTATCTACCAGAAGAAGGACTCTGAGTATTTGGAAAAAAATATAGGGAGGAATCTGCCATTCCCTTTGAATTTTAAGTTGAAGCAACTTATGACTTTAGACAAGTACTACTTTTAGTCATAGAATTTAAGTACACATAATAAATAGATTGACATAATTATCAAATATTGATAGTATGCTGAGAGTAGCTCAAATGTTAATTGATAAAAACACATGAGAATATGTACATATTTACATGCACAAATATATATATTGTTTTCTTTCTAGATATTAATTGGTTTTAAATTTAAATCTTCAAACATATGCACAGGTACATCCAGTAAGCAGTTATTCCTATGTGATTTGTCAACGTTTCAACAATTTCTTCTCATGTAAACCCTAAGTTTTCTGGATTTGAAGTTCAAACTGCCATTCTTTCTGGAAGAGAATTGTATGGGGATCTCCTAGGTCATTCTTCTGCATCTGGGTCACTGAACTCAGATTCAGGCAGAACAGAATGTTGCTCTTCTCCCACTGGACTTCTTTTTCAGTGCCTGCTGCTTTTTATATTCACTCCCTCCCTAGGGTCTAACCGAGTTACATTCAAAGTCCAGCTCAGCACAGTCACCAGATTTTTGACACTCCTGAGGATATTTTGGGCTACATTAATGTTCAAAATATGGGTAAAGATATGAACCACATATAGATCAAGGAAATATATCCTGGAACTTCATTATAAAAAATGCCTGCCTATGGATCTCAATTCTAAGCAAACCGTCACAATAATTTGAGATATTTCAAGTCACCTAACTATTAGAATGCCATTAACTGTTTTGCATTCTTACCTCTAAGGTAGGACCTTAGCAAAGATCTCTAGAGCAATGGTAAAAAGAATCTATAATGGATTCATTCAATGTTTACAGTGTGGAAAATAATGTTCTATAGAACTTAATTGGAGGATACAGCTTTAAAAGTTCCCTTTTTATCAGTGCCATTTACATTAAACCTAGGGATATTTCCAAAGTAATTAATCACATCAAAAACACAATTAGTTTTTTAAAAACAGCTAAGATCCATACCAAAAGTAGAAAGATTTCCAGTGTAATTGAACTTCATTAGCATCAATGAAATATTTTAAAATCCTCTATCCAGAAACAAACAAACAAACAAAAATTAAAAAGTCAAAGGCACTTATCTTAGGAAAGATAGAATATAAATCTCATGAACATCAATAAGAATATGAGGGGCTGGTTGTATAGCCCAGTTGGTAGGGCACCGGTTTACCACATGGGAGGCCCCGGGTTCGGTCCCCGGGCCTCCTTGAACAGGTGGACTGCCTCGAGAAGGCAAGCCAATGCGGGCAGGACATGCTGCTGCGGGCAAAGGCAAGCCCCCAGGAGCAAGGGTGAGCCCCCAGAAGCAGCCGGGCCGCCGCACTGGTGAGCTGACTCGGCAGTTCGCCCAAGCAGGGGGAGATAAGCAGACATAAAGGAACGCAGAGAAAAAAGAAAATGAATACAGCAAGAACAAGCAAAAAGGGGGGGGGGGATGTATAATAAATAAAAAAATAATAAGATTAAGAATATGAGTACTTTAGATTCTACTTAAATGCCATGACAAGTCTTGGAGAGATATTAAGATATCAAGAAGATCAACTTTCTATCTTCATACGTGACCATGCTAAATCTACTTGGGAGAAATTATGTTCTCTTAGGAAAGAAGTCTTTGACAACTTTTAAGAATTGTATCAGTTAAGACAAAGTAAGAAAAAAAATCCAGTTTAGTACTTTCAAGTAGAATAAATTTAACATGGGGAAATTGATGAACAAGTCATAAAAAGCTGAGTAGTCAAACTGTGTACCATAAGACAACCCAAAGATTAGCAACAATGAGAAGTCACCATCATCCCTAAATCAAGAGAGAGAATGGGAAGAGCTAGGGCTATCTAGGGGGAATTAGAACCCACAGCTTCTCAGACAGGAATAGGAGCATGGAACAAGGGGCTCTCTCAGGAGCTGAAGCCAATGTGGACACACAGTCACTGCCAGAGAAGACTTTGTAGGTGGAGCAAGAGGAGGAGTCCTTGAAACAGTGCAAAACAAGGGAATGTGGGAAATAGACCTACAAGCCAACAGGCAAGTTACTGGAGCAGGAAATATGGGATATGAAAATTTATCACTCATCCAACCTCCTACCTGTTCCAAAGTATTCGTAGTCAGGATTGATTCCTTGTTAATTAATTGGTCAACTTTATAATGAAATAAAATCCTTCATTCTGTAGCCTGAGCACATTCTCATTGATCTGGTCACCTTTTTCACAGTATCTCATCAGTTGTAAAGCTCATGTGGTGACTTTAATTTTTATTTGATTTGATTGGCTAAAGAAGCCAAACATTTTCCAAGTCATTCTTTTTTTTCAAATTTTATTTATTTTTCTCCCCTTGAGATGGCTCCCTTGTTTGTTTGCTCACTGTTTTTGCTCATTGTTTGTGCTCATTGCCTTTTTTTGTTGTTGTTCATTGTCTGTTTGCTTTTTCTTTCTTTAGGAGGCACCAGGAACTGAACTAGGGACCTTCCATGTGGGAGACGGGCACCCAATTGCTTAAGCCACATCTGCACCCTGCTTGTTTTGTTGTTTTTTTTGTTGTCTGCTCACTGTTAGCTTGTTGTCTTGCTGCTCATTGTTTTTGCTCATTGTCTATTCATTGTTTTTGCATGATGATTGCTTTGTCTGCCCGTTGCTTCTTTGTCTTCTTTAGCAGGCACTGGGAACCAAACCCAGGACTTCCCATGTGGGAGGAAGGCACCCAAACATTTGAGCCACATCCACTCCCTCTCAAGTCATTCTTGAGTGGTTATCTTCAAGAATGAACAAAAATGGTGATGTTGAGAAATACCATGGCAGAAGCATAGAGAACTTACAGCTGCATCCCTTTTTATGTATTTCTCAAGTGCTCTGTCTATAGACTTCTATGTTTCTCTTTAGTTAAGAGAAAGACAGAAAATTTACTTAATCAAAGCTGTTCTCATACAGTAGTTTTAAATCATTTAATCTAGTCCATATCCATTCTGCTTCGAACTCTGCTTTCCCCCTTGCATAAATATTTCCAGGATTCTTACTATCTGTCTCTGAAATATTGGTAAGATTTATCACCTCCTTTCCTGTGAGGTGATATCAAATCTTATTCATATGAAAATTCCATTGAATTTCAGTTTCTTTCTCTTCTAAATGATTTTCTAATGCTCTATGTCTAACTCATTAGGAATACATTTTGATTTTTTTTTCTGTTTTGAGTTATGGTCTTAAGCCAGTTTTCAGCACTGATAATGTAGTTGTTTTCACCCTAAACAAATTCAGTTAAATTTTCAGGTAAAATTTCATGGCATATTGTATCAAAGCTTTTACTCAGTCCAAAACAATATTCATTAATGGAAAACAAGCTGTGTACCTCTCCCCCACTGTTGCTTTAATTCCATCTAAAGTTCTGTTGTTTCTTGTTCGTTTTTATACCAGCATGGTTTCTACAGAATTTAGTGTTTGTTTGTTGAATTTGGTAAGAGGAAGTTTGGGGTAGAGTGTTTTCATTCCCCAAAAGTTCCTCCACTCCCCTTTAGGTGAGCAGAAACCTGTTACATTTTAGTTTAATTACATCCTTACCTATTATAAAAAAAGAAATATGAAATATCTGGGGCAGCATGTGGTCTGAATAAATGACTATCATTTCTTATATATTATTTCAAATTAAACTTTATTTTAAGCAAATGCACAAACACTAAGAACTATAGCAATATTTCCCAAGCAGAAAATTTGACAAAACTGCTGTAGGAGAGGTATGTTAGCTTATATTTATTGCAAAGTGACTGACCCCAAAAGTTAATCTAATTTTGCAAAGGATTTTTTAAAATAATTTCTTATTTGCATTACTTTAATTTTTCAGACACTTTACAAAAGTAAACTTCAGGGGCTATATAGAAGTATGAGCTTTGAATGTGCAGCTGAATCAATATTTTTTTTACTATACACATTTTTCATTAAGCTTACAAGCCAATACTTGTTCTTTAATAATTTACTATTATTATCTTTAATATATTTTTATTATGGAAGTTGTGGACTTGCAAAACAATCATGCACATGTGTAGAATTCTCAAAAATACTCCTTCACCAACACACCACACTATTGTGGAACATTTGTTACAGAATATGAGCTAATACCATCAGACTATTATGGTTCATAGTTTACATTTGGCATATTTTTCCATGCCTCCCTATTGTTAACACAGTACATCTTTGGCATTGATGCAACAGTATTAACAGTATTGTTGTTAACTATAGTACATATGTTATATTAATTGTATTTTTCTCATGTTTCTCCACCTTCCCACCACTCTGCAATAGTGACATACATCCATTCTAGTTCACAGAAGGACATACTTACACTTGTACTATTAACCACAATTCTCATCCACTTCTGGGTTCACTGTGTTATTCAGTCCTTAGATTATTCTTTAGCTTTCTTTCTATTGACATTTACATCCCTAGACTACCGTTTCCAGCCACAATCCCAATTATAGACTGGATGCCACTCCCTATAATGAGTTACCATTGGCTCTATCCATTTCCACACTTTTACAGAGAAGTTAATTAAAATTTCTACATATATTAAACATAAGTCCTCTTTGACAGTGCACCTCTTATCTCCTAATAACCTATACTCTAGGTTTTAACTCCATGAGTTTATTCTTCATATTTAGTTCATTCATATCAGTGAGACCGTGCAATATTTGTCCTTTGTGTCTGGCTTATTTTGCTTAGCATGTCTTCAAGATTCATCAATTTTATACGTGTCCAATTTCATTTTTTCTTATAGTAGCATAGTATTCCATCATATGTATTTACCACATTTTTGTTTCTTAATTCATTGGTTGATGGACACTCAGGTTGTTTCTATCTTTTGGCAATTGTGAATAACGCCGCTATGAACATCGGTGTGCAAATGTCTGTGTCACAGTTTTTAGTTCTTCTGGATATATACCTAGTGGAGAAATTGCTGGATCATATGGCAGTTCTATATTTAGCTCACTGAGGAACTGCCAAATTGTGTTCCACAGAGGCTACACTATTTTACAATCCCACCAACAGTGAAGGAGTTTTATATTTCTCCACATCCTCTCCAGTACTTTCTTTTATTTCAATAACGATAATTCTATGTGGTTTGAGAGAATATCTCATTGTCATTTTACTCTGCATTTCCCTGCTAGCTAATGATATTGAACATTTTTTTTTGATGTGCTTTTTGGCCATTTATATTTCCTCTTTGGAGAAATGTCTATTTAAGCTTTTTGCTCATTTTTAAATTGGATAGCTTGCTCTTTTAATGTTGAGTCATATGATCTCATTATTTAGAATGGAAATCAAACCCTTATTGGATATTTTGTTTCCAAATATTTTCTAACATTGAGTGGGCTGCCTTTTCACCTTCTTGACAAATTCCTTTGAATCACAAAAGTATTTAAGTTTGAGGAAGTCCCATTTATCCATGTTTTCTTTAATTGCTTGTGCTTTCAGTGTAAGGTTTAAGAAACCACTGCATACCATCAGGTTTGAAGAAATTTTCCTATATTTTCATCTAGGAGCTTTATGGTTCTAGATGTTATATTTAGATCTTTAATCAATTTTGTGTTAATTTTTGTATGAGGTATGAGATAGGGGTCCTTGTTTTTTTTTTCTTTTGACTGTGAATATCCTGTTCTCCCAGCACCATTTGTTGAATAGACAGTTCTGCCCCACTTGGGTGGGTTTGAGAGGCTTGTCAAAAATCAGTTGACCATAGACGTGAGGGTCTGTTTCTGAAACATCAATTCAATTCCATTGTCTATGTGTCTATCTTTATGCCAGTACCATACGGTTTTTACCAATGTAGCTGGATAAAATGATTTAAAATCCAGAAGTGAGAGAGTTACAACTTAGCTCTTCTTTTTAAAGATGTTTCTGGCTATTCTGGGCCCCATACTTCCAAATAAATTTGATAATTGTGTTTTCCATTTAAAAAAATACTGGTGGCATTTCTATTGGAATTGCATTGAACCTCAATATAAATTTGGTAGAATTGACATCTTAATAATATTTAGTCTTCCAATACATGACCATGGAATGTTCTTCCAATTATTTGGGTCTTTGTAAAATTTCTTTTAGCAATGTATTATAGTTTTATGAATACAAGTGCTTTACATCCTGGTTAAGTTTATTCCTAAATATTTGATTCCTTTAGTTGGTATTAAAATTGGAATTTTTTTACTGACTGCCTACTCAGATTACACATTACTAGTTGTGATGGTTAAGCTAATGTGTCAACTTGGCTAGGTAATTGTGTCCAGCAAGCACTGGGCTAATTGTAATACAAGAGCATTTATGGACTTTGATCACCAGTGAGTTTACTGCATGGATGGCTGATTACATCTGCATCTATCAGGGAAATTGGATCAAGACTGGATGATGCTTTTATCCAATCAGTTGACTGCCATAAATGGGAGGTGATTTCAACATTCAGAGAGAATTTTCCAGCCCGTCGTTTGACAACCAAATTCTCCCAGACCCTCATCAAGGATCCTACATCGGTCTTTCATCAGAGCCCCTGGCTTGCAGCCTGCCTGTGGAACCTGGACTTGTGCATCCCCACCATCATGTGAAATATTATTAACAGATATCTCCTGTTGATTCTGTTTCCAAGAGAACCCTGACTAAAACAGCTGGTACCAGGAGTGATTCTTGAGGAACAGAGTGTTAAACATGGGATGTCTGAGGTGGTTCTCTCCTCTAATTGGACTCAAGGGTACTAATGATTCCCTTTGCAATAATGAAGAGGTTGCTAGGAGTCCATGGCATGAGCTGGCAATAGAGATACGCAATATAGCATCACTGGATTCCCCTACTTCCACACTTATAAGAAGTAAGGATCTGGGCGAGAGTGTTTTCAATACCTTAACAGAATTTTGTGGCATAAAAAAGTATAATGATGTTGGCTGGCTCCTCCTAGATACTCTGGATATAGTTTAAAAAGAAAGGGATGAGCTAAACTCTTCAAATTTGGAACTTAAATGCCGAATGAATTATATGAAAGTTTCTACGTGTGCCTTGAAAGAAAATCTTTACTCCTGTAGCCAAAGACTTGAGATATCTGAGAATTGAACCCAGACATTCATTGTACGAGTAGCAGAACTACAGAGGAAACTAAAATCTCAACCTTGCAGGGTTTCTGCAATTAAAGTGAGGGCGTTGATTGGAAAGGAGTGGAACCCTGACGATTGGGATGGAGACATATGGGAGGATGATGATATTGGTGGGGACATTGGATCTCTAAATTCTGCTGAGACTTTACCAGATAAACCTGTCACAGCCTGCCCTGTGGAGGCCACACCTTGTGAACCTTCTATCATTGAGCCTCCAGCCTGCCCCAGGGAGTCCGGACCTCCTTCCAGCTCTGAAGTGGGTACCAGTCAAACTGAAGCCTGCACTGTGCAGCCTCTGGCCTGCCCCAGAGAGTCTGGACCTCCTCCCAACCCTGAAGCAGGTACCAGCCAAACTCCAGGATGCACTGCCCAGCCTCCACTCTTCCCTGAGGAATCTGCCATTCAACCCTGCCTGAAGAGGTTAACCCTGTCTCACCAGAAGAAAATGCAAAGGAATGCCCTGAGGTCAGTAGCCTGCAAGTCATCTCTAATCCTTCTCCTTACTTACACCCTGTACCCCTCTTGTCTTGGAGACCTATTACTAGACTAAAATCGCAAGGCCCCAAAGGTGAAATACAAAGTGTGTCCCATGAGAAAGTACATTATACTCTGAAAGAATGCATGAGTTTTCTAACTTATGTAGACAGGAATCAGGGGAATATATGTGGGAATGGATACTAAGGGTATGGGATAATGGTGGAAGGAATATAAAGTTGGGTCAGGCTGAATTTTATTGATATGGGCCCACTAAGCAGAAATTCTGGATTCAACGCTGTAGCTCATAAGGTTAGAAAGCACTCTAACAGTTTGTTTGGGTGGCTGACTGAAACATGGACCAAAGGATGGCCTAGCATGTGTGATGTTGAAATGCCCAATTTGTCAGGTATACTGTAGAGGAGGGAATAAAAGGCTTAGAGATATTGGAATACTAGAATGGATTTACCATTTGAGACCCACCCACCCAACCCAGGAATGTCCAGAGGACACACCTTAACCAGGACTGTGAGGAATAAATTTTTCAGGCTAACCCCATCTTCTCTGAAGAGCTCTGTGGGTGCTCTTCTCCGCAGTCTAGATATGACTGTAGGGAGGACTGTAATGGAATTGGAATCCTTAAACATTATGGGGATGATCGGATATCGGTCCAGTAAAAGTCAAGTATCAGCCGTGAATCACCAAAAGGCAAAGTGGGCGTGGCTACCACAATGAAAGACAGATTCAAAACAGCACACAGAATAGTCTGAGTCACATGGAGTTATGGTGCTGGCTAATAGATCATGGGGTACCTAGAAGTGAAATAGATGGGCAGCCTAATAAATTACTTCTAGATCTGTATAAGCAGAAGAGTTCTCGGTCGAGTGAACAAAACCCTAACTCAAATTACAGATATAGAGAATCACGGCCCCTTAACTAATTCCCAGACATGAGACAGTTTACAATCCCAGAGCCCCTTGAATGAGGAGAAGGCCAGGTCCCTCTGGGGAAGGATCCTGTTAAACTGCCAAAAATTTATATGGTTAATCTTCCTCCCCCCTTTCCCCAGGGAGACCTATGGCCTTTTGCCAGAGTAACTGTACATTGGGGAAAAGGAAATGATCAGACATTTTGGGGATTATTAGACACTGACTCAGAAGTCACATTAATTCCAGAAGACCCAGATGTCACTGTGGTCCACCAGTCAGTGTCGGGGCTTATGGAGGTCAGGTGATTGATGGAGTTTTAGCTCAGGTCCATCTCACAGTGGGTCCAGTGGATCTCTGGACCAATTCTGTGGTTATTTCCCCAGTTCCAGAATGCATAATTGGAATAGACATACTCATTAACTGGCAGAATCCCAACATTGGATCCATGACTTGTGGAGTGAGGGCTATTATGGATGGAAAGGCCAAGTGGAAGGCCCTAGAACTGCCCCTGTCTAGCAAAATAGTAAATCAAAGGCAATATCAGATTCCTGGAGGGATTGCAGAGATTAGTGCCATCATCAAGGATTTGAAGGATGCAGGGGTGGTGATTCCCACCACATCCCCATTCAACTCTCCTATTTGGCCAGTGCAGAAAAGAGATGGATCTTGGAGGATGACAGTAGACTATGGTAAACTTAACCAGGTGGTGACTCCAATTGCAGCTGCTGTCCCAGATGTGGTATCATTGCTTGAGCAAATCAATACTTCCCCTGGTACCTGGTATGCAGCTGTTGATCTGGCAAATGCTTTTTT
>PVKH010033449.1:0-12001 GCA_004027955.1 Chaetophractus vellerosus | reverse complement strand
TTCTCATGACATAACATATGGTATGAAACTAAAGAACACCTTCTCTATTTGTCTAATTTGCATAGTTTATCTCTTGGGAATAGATGTAACCCGCCACATACCAGGCTGGTTTTCTACTTCTCTATAGTCACAGATAAAGTAAGCATGGCACATGTCAAATGGATAAAAATGCCGCTAGCCCCTACTCAATAAGGACTGACCCAGGAACACTGCAATTCATACTGTCTTCCTCTGCATACTGCAAAATATCAGGAATATTAATGCATATAGGGAGTGCAAATACAATGGGACTTTTTAAAATAATGCTATCGTTAGAGATAATTTTATACCAAGCAGAATGGAACGTAAAAAGGGACACAGGCTTTGATTCAGACTGATATCCAACACCAATTTTACAAATTATTTGCTGTTTAATGCTGGTCAGGAGAAAACATCTTTTAATGTCACTTTGTTCATCTATAAAAAGAAATGGTTGCATCCTTTTCAAAATCAATGACTTAAACTTAGGATTATATGAATTAATATTTTTCAGTAGGTCACTATAGTAGCTTGTTACATGGACTAATACATAATATATTCTGTATTATATTTATCTGATATTAAAAAATATATGATATACCATATATAACCCATGATATTGTGGCCAATCTTGTTAATCAACATCAATAAAAAATTTTTGAATGTTAACTCTTTCTAATATTATTTGTAACATACTTAATGGTTCACCAAATATTAATGAATCCAACTCATTTATTTTTGAGACCAGAGATGGACAAGTACGCATTTTACAGAAGCAAAAATTAAAGCCTCAAGATGATAAGAAACATAAATATGCATATAATGTAGGTCATGGAACCAGGACTAGATGCCAGGTTCTCAGAATCCTACAGCTCTTTCTACTATAATGTATTACCTATGTCCAATCTTTCACTTTTCCACCAAATGGAAAACTATGGCATAGTCACACAAGCACCACTTTTTATTTTTTAATTTTCAAAACCTTGGGGTTGAGGGGCAGTAATATGGGGGTGTGATAATATCCAGATTCTGTCCTGCTAGCTCATCCAGTGACTTTTCATCTTGGCAGCTTCATTCGGAGCAGCTAACAAAGTTACAGTCAGTGGCAACATCAATTAGAACCTAAGCCTAGCGTTTTGTTTTTCTTCAGAAAATACATTGGCATTTAGGATTTAAAAAGACATAAACCAAACATTATATAGCTTTGAATCAATTTTCCAGGACAATTTTTGGGTGGAAAGAAAATTTAATGGTAATCAGTTAACATACTTAAATTGCAATGAAAACTAGTACACAGTCATTTTGACAATTCATCTACTTCAGCTTTGTGTCATTATTTTTGCTCCATTTGTTTGAAATGTTATTTATATATTAGTCTCTTCTGGAAATTTCCACGTGTTCAGATTTAGCTATTCTAAGAAGAAGATCCTTGAGGACAGGAAAAGTAGCATGGATCTTTTTAATCTCCAGCATCATCTTACCGAATCCCTAGGTCCCTAGTGTTCTATGTGGCATGCATCCCTCCGGCCACAGCAGCAGCCCTCCATGGATTACCTTAGGAGATAATAGGTGTGTAGTGAAAAAATAAAGAGCCAGGAGGTTTAATTAAATTTAGGAGACCCCCAGTTACACTGAGTTAAATGGGTTTCTTTGTAAAGCCCTTTGCAGAATCTTTGATATGCTAATGTGAGTTATGAACTCTAACAAGGGAATAGTGTACACAGCATTTTGTAAATAGTTTTTAACACAAAACACCTTTGGGTTTGGAGAAGTTGCACTGCAATTCATTGTCTCTCTGTAATTGGTAGCATTTAAGAGGACCAATTCACATATAATCATATTTAGAGATATTTAATTGATACAGCTCAGCAAACCTCTTGATTACTTAACAGAGTTTAGGTTTAGAAATATCCCTGTTGCCAAGTGTGACTCTTTGCTCTTTCTCCCTGCTCTCTTGTGTCTTAGAGGAATAAAAATGCTTTTTGCTGATTGTGGACTCTTGTTATTCTTGAGCATAATTCCTGGTTGATGTTTCTGAGGAAACAACAAATATGAAAATTATAGTATGGGAAATAAGAAAGAAAGTTTTAAGAGGAGACAAACATCCCTTAAATAGTAAGGTCATAATAATCTTCCATAGAACTCATGAATAATTTTAAATAAATTTAGATAAAATGAATTGCAAGTTTATTTTGGGGGGAAGGTTCATAATGACATTAGAGACTTTAGAAACTGACTATGGAAGTGAAATCTGCTAACATGTTATAGTGACAGAGATATTTATACCTGGGTTTACATGTAAAATTTATCCCACCTCATTGTCATTATGTGTAATTTATAGCTCCATTCTAATTGAAAAAAATGAGATGAGTATAGAATCTATCAGTGTATGTTACTGGTTATATCATACTCTGACACACCTTTCCTAAAATGTGTTAGGTCCCTTGAGTGAAAATATTTATCTAAACAAATTATTCCAATACTATAGAGGTGGATCATTCTAGCTTTAAGGATGATTAACTTCCTTTAAGATTTGACCAGAATGATTGTGATTTTTGTATAATATTTTATCAGAGTTGTCCTGATATTTTACTTCATATTGGCAACAATCTATCACCACTACTGTTTCCCCTGATCTGCTGGATTTATAGCTATGGCTCTATTATGCTTGAAGAATTGTAAGACCAATTTTTCATTCTTAGTTAGATTAGGGGGGAAAAACCTGCTCATTTCTAAAGGTCAGTATGCCCTCTTTTAAGAAGATAATTTATTTTAGTTCCATAGCATTACATATAGATATATTCATCATTATTTTTAGAAGTATACTTTTCCCCAAAGTTTGAATTAGTGTTATCAGAAACTACTTGTACTGCATAAAAATTTTGGTGGGATAAAAGGTGCTTTAGTGAAATCACTCATTAGAGACATAAATTCACTTTTACTGCAGAGGTGTGCTTTATCCTAATTGTTGGACCAGGTTTTCTCTGCATACTGTCTCATATACAGAACTTTAATAAATTACTGCCTTTGTAAAATGTTTTCAATCTTATTGTGATAAAATTAGAATTAAGGTGTAGTGAGAACAGTGTTGATAAATAGGATATATGGAGGAATAAGAGTAAAATACATTGATAGAGCTGGGATTATTAATTATTCTGAAGAAATGATTACAGACAAAGTGATAAAAACTAATTCACAACATGGTTTTGTAAAAATTCTGTCTAACAAATAGCTGTCATCATCCATGTAGGCTGAGAACTCATTAGCACCTGAGGAAGAATAGAAATTTAGGATTTGTGGAGGTAGTAGGAATAAAGGAAAAAGCATGACTGGTCTAGGGGATAAAACTTAGATGTAGAGCTTCCCAGCACTGGTAGCTGGGCTTGTACAAATCATGGAATTTAATGCCCAGAAAATAACCTGACAGAACATAGGGGACAGTTCTTAAGTTTGAAGTCATTACGCCTCAAGCCCCAAATACAATCTTGTCTGGGTTAGGAATCTACTGTTAATTCTAAACACAGCTGGTTGGAGGCTATGAGACTGTTAATATATGCATGTTCTGCTTTGATCAGGATCAGTTCAGAGATTGGATAGGCTGAGTCTGTGGCCAAGGACCTTAGCTGATGGCTGTGGAAAGCCAGCGGGGGGATTGACATTGGCTCAGGATAAATATTAAAGCCCAATTAGATGATGGATTATGGATGGCTGATCTTTGCAGCCTAAGAATAGAGGAATGGACTAAATGAGTTCCAAAGTTTTTGCCAAAAGTTTTACAAATGATAAAAATAAAAGCTACTGTTTATGAGTTCTTCACATGTACAGTCACATATGCTAAGCTATTTGTATGAATCATCCCATTAGGTCCTCACAACAACTCTACAAAATACATACTGGTACTACCCCATTTTAATGACATTGAATCTGAGATTTAGAGAGATTAAGTCATTCCAGGGGTTGAAATATAGCCTGTGCAATCATTACATATCACTTCATGACAAATTACCCCAAAACTTAGAAGTTAGAGGAAAAACATTTATTATCTTACAATTTCTGTGGGTTAACAATCTGGAAGTGGCTTAGCTGGATGTTTGTAGCTCAGGGTCTCTCAATATGCTGTGATTAAGGTGGCAGTGAGGATAGTAGTCATCTCAAGGCTCAAATGGAGAAGACATGCTTACATGCTCATGCATATGTCTGTTGACAGGTCTCAGATCTGCTTCCAAGCTCTCCTGGGAACACAAGCCACATTCCAGGGCTGCCTCTAGACATGACAGCTGGCTTCTCTCAGACTGAGTGACCCAAGAGAGAGTGAGAGAGAGCACCAAGAATGACAGCTAAGACTTTTTATAACCTAATCTTTTAGGTGACAGCCCATTGCTTCTGCCATGCTCTGTTCTATAGAGGCAGGCCAATAATTCTAGCCCACACTCAAGGGAAAGGACTTCACAAAGGCCTGAATACTAAGAAGCAGAGATTTTGGGGAGCCATTTTAGAGGCCCCCAATATAAACATGGCCTTAAAGACCATCTATCACAATATGTATTAGCTCAGAAACTATATTCCCAACATCCCAACAACAACAGTCTACCACCTTCCTCTTAAAATTGAAACGCAGAGTTCTTATGCTTGGATTTTTCTAGCTACTCAATTACAGATTTATAACATCATATGCCAAGCAAAATAGCTATTTCCTCCTTTTTGGCTTAGCTGAGAACTGTCCCTTAGAAAAGATGAACAACCCTACAAAAGGTAGCAAGTTCAATCTTCCTAAAGCATATTTTTTCAGTCTATAGCTGCTCCCTCCTATTAAGATAAGAAACAAAATGAAACTGAGCTTTCAACCTTGCCTGTGAGGCAAGCTTTTTTCCTCTGATACTTTCTTCATGAAATGTAGATGCAAGAGTAAAATCAATGCTTCTCCTAAAATAAAACCTGAATGAATGCATGACATGTACCTTTAGAAATCCCTTTGCATACATTTTAATCTTTATTTTATTTTATGTATTAAATTCAAATTTAGGAAGCTAAGATACAATATAGTAATTTATTTCTATATGTTTGATACTATTGTATTTTGTGAGCAATTAGTTTTTCATGTATTCTGATTTATTTATGTAAAACTACTTTGTTTTCTACCTAGTTCAGAAGGGAAAGAAAAATCAATTCTACAACGGTAGTAAAATTTTAATAATTTCTTTTTAAGAAGAGTAAAGAAAACTCAATTTCATAAATATTTAAATCCTACTTTCCTTTAAAGAATTATTGGCTCTAAGCAATGATATTCAAACAGCCTGCTCCATCTCAATTCTCATTTGGTTTATCAAGGATTCAAGTTTTCCACAGAGAAATAATTAATTTCATTTAATCATTTCTTCACCTTGAAAGTATAATCCTGTTAGCATTATATAATGCAAAAATAAAATATGAATCAATTTTAGTAATAATCTAGAAAAGACAGGGCAATACATAAAAATATGGTATGCATTTATAATCCCGTTCCCTGCATTATCCAGTATTTTTCTGGCTGGAGAGAATGTCCTTTTTTTCAAGGCTTTCATAAGAAACTAAATGCTCTGCTTACAGTTTACACAACTGATGGATGGTTGACTTCCTGCAACTACTTTTGGCCTCTATAAATTTCACACCCTTTATCTCCTTCACTACCCATGTCCTTCTGGTGCCAGCTATGGAAGGATACATTCTTATTTTGATAAATCTTCATCTCTGTGCTTTGATGCCACAAATCCAGGTCAGTTGGCATAATGAGTAGGAATAGATTAATAGAAGCCATTCTTAAACTGGCAAAGTTGGAAATAATTTAATTAGACATGGAAATAGCATGAACCTCATAAAGTTATACTACTCAACCCAAAATAATGTATCCCAAACACAGCTTCCTCTTAGCTGTATCCCAAAAATGCCTGCCACCAGCCATTCTAGTGATAGTCTTGACCAACAGAAGTTCAACAGTCTTTAGAGAATGTTACAAAATCATTGAATTGTGTGAACACATTGCTAGGACTCCTTCTACCCATTGAAAGGGGCCTGTACAAGTGAGGGATTCTGAATTTGAAGCTTCATTAATTTCAAAGGAAATCCACCTTTCCTCTCTCTCTTTCTTATTGAGAATATCTACCAGTGGCTCCCTAAGAAGGGGACAGGAAAAGTTAGCACTTGAGCTCTTGAGTATCTAAAGATGTCTTTAGTCTAGGTTTACATTTAATTATTAGTGAGCTGTGTATAGAGTTCTAGGTTGGACATCATTTTCCCTCTGAACTCTGAAAGTATTTCTTCACTGCACTTTAGTTTCTTGCATGTATATTGAGAAGTACAATGTCATTCTTAATCCAGTTCCTTGTTTGTGATCTGTTTTATAGAGATTTCTTCTGGATAATTTTTGGACCTTCTTGATCTAAAATTTGAACACAATGTGCTTTATATTTGTTATGGAAGTCATTTTAATTTGGAAGCACTTGGCCTTCTTTTCCAGACATTGCTTTTGTATTCTTTGATAAATCTTTCACTAGTTTCTCCCCACCATTTCTGTTTTCTTTCTGAAATTCATATTTATATTAATATTAAAATTCTTGGTTTAATCCTTTCATTTTCTCATCTTACATCTATGTTTTCATCCTTGTTTTTTTGTGGTTATCTGTTGTTATTTTTGTTTGTTGTTTTAGCAAAATTCAGCAGGTTGAAAGGTTGGGTTGGGTACAGGTTGGCAGGAAGATCTAATTGGTCTTAGCTTGGTTCACTCATGTACTTCTGGTCAGGTGTTGAGTGGGGTTGGGGTTCATCCTTGCTTCACATGTTTTCACATCCTCCAACAGCAAGCCCAAGCATGTTCATATGAAGCTCAACCTAATTTCTATCCTCCAATTCACTCTTGAGTTCTTAGCCATGATTTCGTCTCTATTCCTCCACTAAAACTGCTCTCATTAGGATCATTAGTGACTTCCACATTGCCAAGTAATATGATCAAATCTTAAACATCTTACTTGATCTGTGACTAGTTGCTCAAACTTTTCTCTATAAAGCAATTTTGTCTTTCCATATTGCTTCCAGGACTCAGATTTGACTAGTTACACTAATTCTCTCTGGATGATCCTTTTGAGTCTCCTTTGCTGGTTGCTCCTTATAGCCACATCTTTAAACATTGATGTGCCACAGGCTTCAATCCGTATAGTTCTTGTTGTTGTTTTTGTTTTAATTTACACTGAGTTCCTTTGTAATCTCATCCAGTCTCAGAACTTGTAATAACCTACTCTGGAAAATCTCCATATTTGTATCTCCAATCCAGGCCTCTCCCCTAAACTCCAGACTCTTAGATCCCACTGCCTTTACAACATGTCATGATCAGAACAGCATTTCTGGGATTGGCAGACAATATACACACAAACCCAGATATACAATTTAAATTTACACATAGAGTTTTAAAAATTTGGAAGACCTAGGTCTATTCCTAAGGTCTGGTTTGCATAGAATCACAGAAGTAACGATGTTTCTTCTGGAGAAAAACGTAAAAAAGAAACTCTGGTGTTGACCACGTCCCCTAGATGCTGTGTTCAGAAGCTTCTGAAGGAGGGTGGTGGTGGTGGAGTTGTCAAGTGCCTGGAATCTAGGTCATGTCAGATGTCAAGCAGCCTGCTTCAAGTTCAAAACAAAAACTTCAGGGAAGAGGGGCCACTCCGAGGTACAGTATTTGGTTCAACAGAAGTTCGTTTCTTATTGGTTTCCCTACATAGAGGTACATTCCAATTACTGTTAACAAGATTTCTCCTGAGGAAATTCCCAAAGACACCTTAATAAGGTATGCAGAAATTTTAAAGTTAAATAATGGAGTCAATATTCTCCAACAAATTATATATATATATATATATATTACTTAGCTTTCTTTTTCCTTGGCTAAGGCAAAACATGGTTCATTATATGAAAGAGAAAACAATATTTTCCATAAATTTTCCATTTAGCAATATTGTCACTGACATATTTGCATAACTATGATAGCTGTGTTCACTAATTATATTTTAAAAATGAAATTGTAAAATGACTTTGGAATTACATACTCCAATTTCCTGTGACCATTAGGTTAGTCTTAAGTGGTTACTGCACACTTACATATTTTAGAAGTTGCTGAAATTCTAAACATTTCTATGTTTACAATAAACACTGTTTCCTTATGGCATTTTCAAATTAAAATGCACTGGAAAAATCCAAAGGCCTATATGTTTATATTTAAACTTAGTTTATATTTATAAACCTGTGAAACAAATAAGATTACAAAGAAAATCTAGCCAACATTAAACTGCCTCACATTTATATTGCTTTCAGTAACATATATTTTTTCTATTTGCTTATGAGGTTTCTAAATTCTCAATTAGCTTGTTTTCTTTATTGACCTTTGTTTTAGCTTTGTTTTATGGAATTTGTATTATGTGCCAATGTATGTAGAATTGGAACATACAAACAAGGGAATATTGGCAATGCTATGTTTTCATCAGATCACTCAGTTCCCATTTGGTAGGATCATGCTGAAAACAGGCTCATTTACAGAGAGATTCAATCTACTTTTAATTATGATGTCTGAAGTGATAAAATCTCTGCCAATACTTTCTCTAGCAAATGATACATGATTTTAAAATATGGTTTATGGAACTAAGAAAGGATTTAGAGATTTTGAAGCATTATCTGTATTTTGGGATTTCTTCCATAGACTAATCCTAACTATGAAAATAATCATAAAAATAGTTTTGATTTTAAGTTTGCTCTAGGAATTATCACCTTTTCAGCATATTTGGAGGGGGTGAATTCTGATGTTTTTAATTCAACATGCATTTATAAAAGGCAAAGAAATAACTCTAAAGCTCATTGCACCATATTTTCCTGGGTTGTTGATAATATGTTCTGGTGAAAAGGTTCACGTGTTTATGCATCGGAGACCTATCATCTGAGTTAATTAAGCATGAAGCAGCAAACATCTTTGGAGCACTTGTCACTAGGACCTCTTTCCTTTCTTTGTTGTAAGTCATCTCACAAACTGTGACAGTCACTGGCTTTCTGGTAACTGAATGAGTTTTCAAGTTTGAGAAGTTTGATGAGCTACTTGTCTGATGAGGCCAAAGCACCTAGCTTCTAATGCTACCAGACTGTTGTTGGTACAGCAGAAAGAGAAATTAATAGATGAGGAGAACAAGGGCAGAGGGGAAAATGAATAACAGGTTTCCATATTTTAATTGGAGAGGCCATCCAGAGAAGCATTTTCACTAAGCACTGCTGTCACAGAAACTGTCGTTACACCAAGGTGCAGATGGATTCCCCCAATGATCACGTGATTCTATGATTTCTAACAATAGCCTTGGAAACTGCAAAAATGGTAGCATTTAATATCTGTGAGCAAACACTTACGTAGCCAAAACTTTTGTTTAATTAACATGCTATTTAAGGTCAAAAGCTGTTGATAAAAATAACTGAAGCTTTGACAGGGTATCAGAAAGGCTGCAATAATTAAATCATGAACATATCACAATACTTGAAATTTCACACTCTGTCAATGATATAAAACCTCTCTTCTCATAAATCCCTGAAAAATCACAGCTACTTAGTGATGTGGAATTTCTGAAGGAACCATATTTTAAAAGATTACATCATAATAATGTTTATTATATAGACAAATACTTCATTTCTCAGTTGTTAACACAATTGCTTATGAGATTCTGTCTCCTCTTTTTAAACTAAAATGTAAATATTATTTCTTACTCTGAGAAAGTTTAGATCTGGTATAACTTGCAGGGCAAAACAACCCCATTTGGGAAATTTTAGAAGGCTATATGTAAATCTTTTTCTGCATCTTGAATTTTTACATGTGTTCATAAATTGCATTCCATATCCAATTAGCTACAAAATCAAATTAACATGTTTTAGTCATGATAGTAAACTCAAATTTTCAAACCTTTATTGATCATCCAATATAATATATGTGGACTACTAGAAAACCTATGTAACTATTACTATCATTCCTGATTTTTGCCATCTTAGGCACGTATATAGTAGTAAAAAAAAAAAAATGGCAATACCATGATTGCCAAAATTTGAAAACAGAAAATAAAATATTCCAGTTCAAACTTATTTTCCAAAATTCTTATTTTCTGGTGTATAGGTCTCTGTTGTTGAATATGACCGAGACGATTATAGAATTGCATTAAGGAAACAATTGCCTATTGGATGCCTATATGTGGATGTATAATTAAAAGAAACTTTGGAGGGCTAAAGTCAATGGAAGCAATGGCCTTAACCAGAGACTTAGGTTAAAGTCAACTAAAGAAAGAAGATAAGCAATAAAACTAGTAAGCAAGCAAGCATTGTTCAGCCAAATCAAAGTCTGAGGAGGGGTGTGATAAATTATCATTCTTAAAAAGTGTACATAATCCTGAATATACCTTGAAATGTCATGATCTTTAGTTCACATCTAAAACCTGTGATTTTAACTAGCATGCAATCTGAAGGAAAATTTCCATTATGGAATTAGAATAGAGTATAATAATCCAAGGAATGCAGTATTCCATATGGATATGCAGTATTCATCCATGCCAGTCTCCTTGTTTTCTTCTTGAACATGGAATTTGGTCATCCATGTATGCTGTGACAGTAATATAAATGAGTATGGGAAACTTCTGGATAAATATGCACTGTTAATTGTAGTTACTAAGTATTTAAGTAGGTTACCACCTGAGTTATAATTTGTGAGGAACTTACATTTTTTGATCTTTAGTTGTACCTCTTGTTTATGATATTCTTTCTGTCTTCTTTCCATAATAGCTTCCTAAATAACAAAAGAAATACATGATAAAAAATTGCTAAATTCTAGACTTTTAATGTTTGATAAACTTTCCACTTACAGAAGCAAATTTTCTTTTTCGGTCTTTCTAACTTTACAATGATGAAATATACCTAGCTCTAATATACGCTTAAAATACATATTTGCTTTTGTTTGGGTGCTAACACACAAGGAATATTCACACAGACAAGCTCCTATTTAGACATATCTGTAGGCTTTCTTAACTTAGATTACCATTAAGTGACTTTTATATATTAAAATATCATGTCCTTTTCCTATAGTCAATAAAAGGCTTCTAGATCATAAGAAGAAAGACCCTGCAGCACAAGCATATTTAAAATTGCTATGTTATACATGTAATTTTTTAATATTAAGCCTTTAATTACTCAGTCCCGGTTCTTTACAATGCCTGTACAAATTATCTCCTATTTTGTAAAAAAAGGGAGTGGTAGACTTTTCCCCTCCTGTCCTCTGTACTTGTTTGCTTGGACAAGAATCAATGGCCTGGGAATTGGATACTATTGCAGCTATTTATATACATTCATTCTTTACTTTGGTCCTCTTTCTCAAAGCACTGAGGAAGAAAAAAGTATTGGAGATTTGCCTTGGAGCTAAGGCTCATTGCCTGATTCCCCAATATACATTGAAATTAAAAATCTTTGTAGTTAAACTGAACTTGCATTTTAAAATGGAGTGAATTTGAGGATGGATTTTGCACCTGGAAACAGAGCTTTACGGCCATTTATAGTTTCACCTTTCTTTAAGAAGATAGGATACAAAGTAGTAGTTTCTAGTAACTGGAATCAGACAAATTCATCAGTGTACACTTTCAGATTTTGGTTTTCTGAGGTTGGAAGAAGGGAAATGAGAGAATCCATTTAAAAATGCTAAGAGAAAAATGGAGCCTTAGTGATGGAAATTCAGAGGGGTTTTATAAGCATTCGTGATTGACCTAAAGCATTAAAGAAGTAATTAAAGAAGGATGGAGGAAACTAATGGTTTCTAGCTCTATCTACTCATGAGAAAATGCCTTGAGAACTTTTAAAATATAGCAATGCTTGATCCTTGGACACCACATCCCAGAGATTCCAATGGAATTTAATTGGGGCATGGCACTGGCATATATATATATATATATATATATAT
>PVKH010033448.1:0-12008 GCA_004027955.1 Chaetophractus vellerosus | reverse complement strand
GCTTTTTGCCCTGCCCACGGCGGCTCTGGCCCGCCCATGGCGGCTTGCCATTCTCAAGGCGGTCTGCCCGCTAGGAAAGGTCCCCGGGAACCGAACCTGGGGCCTCCCATGTGGTATCCCAGCAAGCTCTTTATCCACTGAGCTATCTAGCCGGGCCCCTTTGTATTTCTTGTATTATGTTTCCTTACAGCCTGATGTGCCTCTGTTTTCTTTCTTTCTGGTATGTTTCCATATTTGCAATGCCTTAACTTTCATCCTGTTTATTCCTGGCATGCACACTCGGGATGTAGCTGCAGCGTCACCTCCATGTGGCACCGCTGGCCATTTCATACGTTTTCCTCTTGGTGGACATTTGCATTGCTCCCTGTTTCGTGTTAATCCAAACAGTGCCACTCTGAGTGGTGGGAGACACAGCGTGCTCCTTGGCTTTAATTGACCATATCCAGTTGTTTCCCAAAGTATCGATTTATACTCCCACCAGGAGTTTCTGAGAGTTTCTGTTGCTCCATGTATTCACCAGCGTTTGATGTTGTTAGACTTTTTAACTCTTGGCAATCTGATGCAGATGAACTGGTGGCTCAGCTATGATTTTAATTTTCATTCCCCTTTTTACTGTTGAGGGTGAATAGCTTTTTACCTTTCCCAACCCTTCTCTGGAACATTTTTTTTGGTAAAAATTATCCATTTTTAACAGTTGCCTACTGCATGCCAGACTTGTGTTTCCTTCCAGATAAATAATAGTGACAAAACAGACGCAAAACCTGCTCTAATGGAGACTGCATGACCTTACATTGCGAGGGAGATGGTAAACACATCAACACATTCATAAATACAAGATTGTTGAGGGCTGTGACGGAAAAGGACAGTATGTTATGAAAGAGAATAATGTAAGGAACCTCATTAGACTGGAGATCAGGGAAACAGTTATAAAATTTAAATGTTAAACATGGAAAATGGGTGAACTCTTTGCTTGTCCATCAATAATATGATGGAATACCATTTATATATCATTTATTTATTTATTTATTTATTTATTAAAGATTTATTTATTTTATTACATATCTCCCCTTCCCCCCCGTTGCAGCGATGCGCCGAGACTTGGTCACTGTGCAGGCGCGGCTTTCCCCGCTTGTGGGTGGCTTCTGCTTCTATTCACGGTCGGCTCTTGCTTCAGTTCACGGGTGGCTGGCTGCGCTCCATTCGCGGGCGACCTGCCCTGCCCGTGACGGCTTTTGCCCAGTCCATGGCAGCTTTTTGCCCTGCCCACGGCGGCTCTGGCCCACCCATGGCGGCTTGCCATTCTCAAGGCAGTCTGCCCGCTAGGAGAGGTCCCCGGGAACCAAACCCGGGGCCTCCCATGTGGTATGCCGGCGCCCTATCCACTGGGCTACCGAGCCGGCCCCCGTATATCATTTAAAAGCATGATGTAGAGATATACTAATTCCTATGGGGAAAAAATTCATGGCACATTTTTGTTTTTTCTTATTACACATTTTTAAATGAAAAAAAAGCATTTTCAAACCTGGAGGTGTAGTATAATCTCATTTTTGTAAAATTCTGTGTTCATATGATCATGTTGGCAGTTTTAAATGGAACACTGTGTACAAAACTTTGGATGGTGAGACTTCCTTTTTTAATACTTTGCTGAATTGCTTTCTTTTTTTTTTTTAAAAAAATAAAAGTTTGAACTTCCTTTATAAATAGCAACAATGAAAATTCCTGAGAGGTTACATGTCACAAAGATACTATTTCTGCTTCACTCCCTGCTCTTTTTCTTAAAGTTTTTTGTCATGTCAGACTTACTCTCCTGAGAAAATCCCTACTGGAGACCAAATGTCATTAAGATTTTAAAAATGGGTTTCATTAATCCAACAAATACCCTGAGACCTTCTCCAGGTCTGCTGGCTTGTCTCCACTGGTATCTTCCCCAGATGCAGCCCACCTCCCCAAAAGAAAGAGGGGACAATTTAACCACATGTTGGTCTAATTTTATATAACTTTCCAAGAAACTTGGATCCTTTGAGTCCCTAAATATTTTTAAAGAGATTTTCTCCTTAGATTTCCAACATTCCTGTCTACACGAAGGAAATATTAGTGACTCTTCTTTCTTTAGCTGATAGTCTCTTGTACCTATATTTCCGTGTTCCAGCAGCTTTTTTTAAAAAGTCACCTTTTACCCCAAGTTGGTAGATGTTTTGTATATCTTCTTGTCCCAGTAGCAGGAAAAATTGAATTCAGAGAAAGCTGGGAGGGTTTTAAATATTGAAGAATAGTGTTAGTACTCAATAATAAACAGCAGGAAAATCTTTGGAAATTAAACCAATTTTCATAATACTTTTATGAGTCATAAGAAAATCGGTGGTTATCCTACTTTACTGCACTTTAGAAGTCCCATAAGAAAAGCTCATTCACCCAGGTTCTTTGTAATTCCCCATGAAAAAAAGAGTGATTAAAGAAATGTCCAGTGTATATTATGCATATGAAATCTTTATATTAATAATGTTCCTCACTGTAAAAGCTACTTCTATTTTTAATGAACTGTTGCCTGTTTTTTTGTTTGACCTGATTTAATCAGGAGAAGCATGGCGTGGGCTCACAGTAGGGATGGCTTGAAAATATATTAAGAAAGATGTATCAAACTGGCAGATCCACCAAGTATTTTTAGCTGTGAAATTTGAGGGAGAAGCTATTATGTGTTGTTTTTCCCTGAGAAACTTGTCTGCCTTGTCAATCGAGTAGCTGTGACTGGGAATTCTGTTTTGTAGTGAGATCATCAATTAAACATTTGAAGTTCAGTACATGCCATAGTAACCTTTTTGATCAGTTTTTGGAGAGGAAAATGTGAAGAGGTTTTGGCAAAAATAAAATGGTTGAATAGCTTCATGAAGTTGGTTTCTATGAATGCAACACTTTAATTTTAATTCATTTCAGCTTTCAAAGTCCTATGAAAAGGTTGAAAAAGCCCTCAGTGCAGGAGACCCTGCCAAAGGTGGATATGTATCTTTGAATTACCTAAAGGTCGTCCTTGACACCTTCGTATGCCGATTACCAAGAAGAATTTTTATCCAGTTAATGAAAAGGTAAGGGGCCCATTGTTTCCATGACATTTTTTTCAAATGCCAGCCATGAGAATAAGTGTCATTCATTTTTTATTGATGTTTTAGGCTTTTTATTATTGAGTCTTTCAAACATATACAAAAGTAAAGACAATAATATAATAAACCCCAATGTACCCATTATCCAGCTTCGACAATTTCTAAATCATGGTCAGTTTGATTTCATTGATAGCCCTACATGGTCGTCCTCAACCCCAATAATTTTGAAGCAAGTGCCAGACATCATATCATTTCATCTGAAAAGATTTCAGTATGTCTCTCTAAAAGATAAGAGCTCTTTTTAAAAACATGTCAAAATTACCATTTTCACACCTAATAGAATTATCAATAATTTTAATAAATGACCAGTCAGGGTTCAAAATTAACAGAAGCTCTTATAGCTTCTTTTACAATTTACTTTAATCGTGATCCAAATAAGGTCTGTACATTTCATTTGGTTGACTTGTCTCAATTCTTTTTTAATCTACAGGTCTCTCTTCACTTATTAAAATTTCCTTGTGATGTATTTGTAGACAAAACAGGATTGCTTGTTTGTGTTACATAAAGTTTGCTGCAATCCAGATTTGAGTGATTGCAGCCCATAGGGGCATTTAACATGTTCCTCGGTCTTACCACTCCCAGCCCAGATAAACGGACTCGTGTTCAACTTTTGACAAGAGTACTTCATAGGTGGTGATATACTTTTGTTTTTTTAATCAGAGAGGTTGTGGGTTTACAGAAAAATCATGCAAAAAAGACAGGGTTCTTATATACTACCCTATTAGTAACACCTTGCATTATTGTGGTACATTTGTTAACACTGATGAAAGCACATTTCTATAACGGTACTGTTAACTATAATCCATAGTTTACCTTAGAGGTTCACTGTTTGTGTTGTGTAGCTCCATGGATTTTTAAAAAAAATTTATTCTAGTAACATATGTACAACCTAAAATTTTCCCTTTTAACCATATTCAGATATATAATTCAGTGCTGTTAACTATGTTCACAATGTTGTGCTACCATCACCACCATCCATTTCCAAAACTCTTCCATCAGCCCAAATAAAAATTCTGTACACTTTAAGCCTTGACTTCCTGTTCCCTACCCCTACCCCATCCCCTGGTAACCTGTATTCTAGATTCTGACTCTGTGAGTTTGCTTCTAATTATTTCATATCAGGGGGATCACATGGTGTTTGTCCTTGGTGGTGATCCACTTTTAACAGAAAGCACTTATTGACTGGTTGTCTCTCCTTTTTGTGATGTTAGCAGCCATTGTTTATCATGCCTGTATCCATTGATTCATTGCAGATTGTAAAGTGGTCGTATTCTATGTCTATAGTTTCTTCTTCTTTTATTATTAGAATACTTCTATAATGAAAACTTCCCCTCACTGACTATTTGGTAACAACGAGGCATAGTTAGTATAGGAAAGGCAGGATATCCTTGATTATTTCCCTTCATTTACCACTTTTCGAAATAATGAATGGGCTCCCTAGTGTTTCTCAAAATACATATGATAAACTCATGAATTTAAGTTGTATTTGATATGTTTTGATTCATTACAGTCATTATTCTTATTGATACTCAGTTTGTTTCATCTTAGCCAGTGGGAGCCTCTTCACTACTGGCTCGAGTCCTGTTGGCGTGACTCTTACTGGTCGTTGCTTTGCTAGCTTTCTTGCTTTCTAGTAGAACGAGATGTTCTGGGCTCATCTTGTATGTTTTTTGCCCCAGGCCTAGAATCAGCTATTTATCCAAGAAGCCCTAGAAATGGTATGTATATAGATCATAATCTGGGTGAGGAATATTCTCTTTAATTTACTTGGTTTTCTGTCCAAGGAACCCAGGAGGACCTCTTCTCAGGGGAAGTAGGGTACTAGCTCAGGGAAAGATTGCCCTGAAAAAGTCAGGCTACTTGGTGGATACCACCTGGAAAGGAGAGGCATGAGAGAAAGGGAAGGAAACAAAGGCTTTAAGCTAGTCCAGCTGTGCCCACTTCCCATAGCACAGCTCTTTCTTTCTCACCCCCCTAGACAGCCACAGAGAATTGCTGTGTATAACACCAAGGCTCCTATAGTGAGAGGTCTTTGCCTCTGCAATGAACTGTTTTGGTGGCTCAGAAAATTGGTCTATTGTCTTGTCTACACATGCTGAAATCCCCCAGAAATTACTGTCTTGGCTAACCAAAAGTTGTAGACACATTTCTTTTTATTCCCTTTTCAAAATTATACTACTAAAAATTTAATAGCAGTAATCAAAATTAGAAACGAAAAGTCACCATCCACCTTACCTAACAAATTTAGTCTCTTCATTTTTGCACATTCTCCTCCATTTTGTATCCACATGCATATATGTGAATATTTACGTATTTATAATCAAAGCACATCTACAGTTTTATATTGTGCTCTTAAAACTGAAATGCATACTACATTTTCATATTGGCCTCATTGTCTTCAAAATTAATTTTAATGGGTGCATAAAACGCCATTCATTCAGCAAACATTTATTGAGTGCCTTTTGCTGCCAGGCACTGTGGTAGGTGCTGAGAATGCAGAAACAAATAACAAATAGTCCCCAAGTTAGAGTGGCTTACGAGAGTGAAAATGTCTATGAAGAATATAATGGGAGCATAGAATGAGTATATTAGGGGGCTATGGGTAGCCAGGGTTCTGGCTCTTATGAGCTGTTATGGTCGGGAATCTAGGGATTTCTGGGTCATGCCCTTTGTCACATTTACCCACAAGTCCCATGGGAAGAGGGTCCAAGAGAGAGCAGCAGGCAGCCTGGACGCCCAAGTGCTAATATTAGGAATTATGTATGATGTACATGTCTCCTGGGGCACATGTCCAGAAGTACAGGTTTGCCATATCTTCTTGCTGAACTATTTCCCTTTATCATACTTTAGCCCTTTTATCGCTGTGAAAGCCATTCCTGTTATGGCTATTTTAATATCAGATTTCTTTTGATTAGTATTTGTCAGTAAGACCTTTTCCCAACTTATCACTTATACTCTTTTATTGTCCTGTTTTAGGTGTGTTTCCTGTAAAACTAATATATAGAAGGATTTTTTAATTCCAAAATGAAAGTTTTTGCCTTTTAACTGTCAAGTTCATTCCGTTTCCTTTTATTGTGATTGAAATGTTTGGATTTCCCCCCATCTTTCTATTATTTGCTCAGCTCTTTCTTTCCTTTTTCCTTTTTTTCTTTTCCGTCTTGTTCCTATTGGCTGAGCTTTCTTTATCATTCCTTTTTCCCTCTGTTTTGGGGCTTACACATTTTATTTCTATTGGTTACTCTTAAACTTTTAACATGCATTCTAAACTTATAAAGTGTAAAGGTAATATTTCTACTGTCCTGAGTGGAGCAGCTTACGTGTTGTAATCTAGGAATCTAGGATTTACGTGTTGTAAGCTGTGCTTTGGTTCTGCTGTGTGCTCATGGCACCTGCATGCGCCACTGCTTGGTGGGTGCTGGTTTGTGTCCTCCGCAGCTGTTTGGGTTTCCCCCGTCTGTCTCTTCTTTCCTATCGCTCCTTCCTCCGGACTCCATCTCTTGAAGTGTATCGTTTGGTGGTCCTCTGGAGAGGCCCTCTGAGGGGTAAGTTCAGCCTTTGTTTTCAAGAATGTCTTCTTTTCGCCTTTACTCTTTCATGAACATCTAGCAGGGAACTGAATTCTTGCTCGAGGGTTCTTTTCTTTTAGCACTTTGCAGATGTTCTCCCGTCTTCCGGCCTCTCCTGGTGCTCAGAGGCCGCGGTCAGGCTCCTGGTTACTCCTCTGTAGGTGACCTTGTTTTCCTTCCGCCTGCCTTTTAGATGTTCTCTCTATTTTTGTTACTCTGTGGTTCCTCTACACTGTGCCTTGGCACAGATATTTGTTGATTTAAACTTCTCAGACTCATGAAGATTTGTGCCTTTCCTGAATTCTCGAAAATTTCCAGCTTGCATTCTTTGAATATTGTCTCCACCCCATCCCCACTGGTCTTTTCTTCTGTGTCTCCTATTAAATATATATTGGGCCTCCTCATTCCATTCTCCATGTCTCTCTCTTTTTTTTTTAAAGATTTATTTATTTTATTTACTTATTTTATTACATATCTCCCCTCCACCCCGCTGCGGTGACGCGCCGAGACTGGTCACTGCGCAGGTGTGGCTTTCCCCGCTTGTGGGTGGCTTCTGCTTCCATTCACGGTCGGCTCTCAGTTCGCGGGTGGCTGGCTGCACTCCATTCGCGGGCGACCTGCCCTGCCCGTGGCGGCTCTTGCCCTGTCCGTGGCAGCTTCTTGCCCTGCCCACAGCGGCTCCGGCCCGCCCATGGCGGCTTGCCATTCTCAAGGCGGTCTGCCCGCTAGGAGAGGTCCCCGGGAACTGAACCCGGGGCCTCCCATGTGGTATGCCGGTGCCCTATCCACTGGGCTATCGAGCCGGCCCCCCCTTTTCACCCTTTTGACAAAGTCCTCTGAGGTGCAAAAGTGTTGAATTTTGAGGAGGTCCCATTTATCTATTTTTTCTTTTGCTGCACATGCTTTGGGTGTAAGGTCCAAGAAGCCACCACCTACTACAAGATCTTGAAGATGTTTCCCTACATTTTCTTCTAGTAGTTTTATGGTCCTGGCTTTTATATTTAGATCTTTGATCCATTTTGAGTTGATTCTTGTATAGGGGGTGAGATAGGGGTCCTCTTTCATTCTTTTGGTTATAGATATCCAGTTCTCCCAACACCATTTGTTGAAGAGACTGTTTTGTACCATTAATATGGACTTGGTAGGTTTGCCAAAAAACAGTTAACTGTATAGGTGAGGTTTATTTCTGGATTCTCAATTCTGTTCCACTGATCGATGTGTCTGTCTTTATGCCAGTACCATGCTGTTTTGACCACTGTAGCTTTGTAATATGCTTCAAGATCAGGCAGTGAAATTCCTCCCATGTCGCTCTTCTATTTTAGAATGCTTTTGGCTATTTGGGTGCACTTACCCTTCCAAATGAATTTGGTAATTGCCTTTTCTAATTCTGTAAAGTAAGCTGTTGGGATTTTGATTGGTATTGTGTTGAATCTATAGATTAGTTTAGGTAAGATTGACATCTTCGTGATAGTTATTCTTCCAATCCATGAACACAGAATGTCTTTCCATTTGTTTCAGTCTTTTAAAATTTCTTTTAGCATTGTTTTATAGTTTTCTGCATATAGGTCCTATACTTCTTTGGTTAAATTAACTCCTAGGTATTTGAGTCTATTTGTTGCTATTGAAAATGGAAGTTTTCCCCTGATTTCCTCCTCAGATTGTCCATTACTAGTGTACAAAAACATTACTGATTTTTGCGTGTTGATCTTGTGTCCTGCCATTTTGCTAAACTCATTTATTAGCTTGAGTATCTTTGTTGTGGCTACTTCAGGATTTTCTAAGTGCAGGATCATGTCATCTGCAAACAATGAGAATTTTACTTCCTCTTTTCCTATTTTGATGCCTTTAATTTTTTTTCTTGTCTAATTGCCCTAGCTAGAACTTCTAGTACAATATTGAATCACATTGGTGACAGTGGGCATCCTTGTCTTGTTCCCGATCTTAGAGGGAAAGCTTTCAACCTTTCCCCATTGAGTGCGACGTTGGCTGTGGGTCTTTCATATGTGCCTTTTATCATATTGAGGAATTTTCCTTCTGTTCCTATCTTTTGCAGTGTTTTTATCAGGAAAAGGTGTGGTATTTTGTCAAATGCTTTTTCTGCATCTGTAGAGATGATCATGTGATTTTTTTCCCTTCGATTTGTTAATGTGGTGTATTACATTGATTGATTTTCTTATGTTGAACCAACCTTGCATACCAGGAATAAATCCCACTTGGTCATGATGTATAAGTCTTTTGATATGCTGTTGGATTCGATTTGCAAGTATTTTGTTGAGAATTTTTGCATCTATGTTCATTAAAGAAATTGGTCTGTAATTGTCTTTTCTTGTAGTATTCTTATCTGGCTTTGTTATTATGGTGATGTTGGCTTCATAAAATGTGTTGGGTAATTTTCCCTCCTCTTCAGTTTTTTGGAAGAGTTTAAACAGGATTGGTGTTAATTCTTTTCTAAATGCTTGGTAGAATTCACCTGTGAAGCCATCTGGTCCTGAACTTTTTTTTGCTGGGAGATTTTTGATGATGGATTCAATCTCTTTAAATGTGATTGGTTTGTTAAGTTCTTGTATTTCTTGTAGCGTCAGTATAGGTTGTTTGTGCACGTCTAGGCATTTGTCCATTTCATCCAGGTTGTCTAGTTTGTTGGCATATAGTTTCTCAAAATATCCTCTTATGATTCTTTTTATTTCTGTGGGGTCATTTGTAACTTCCCCTCTTTCATTTCTGATTGTATTTATTTGCATCTTCTTTCTTTTTTTCTTTGTTAATCTAGCTAGGGGTTTGTCAATTTTATTGATCTTCTCAAAGAACCAGCTTTTGGTTTTGTTGATTTTTCTCTATTTTTTTGTTCTCATTTTCATTTATTTCTGCTCTAATCTTTATTATTTCTTTCCTTCTGCTTGCTTTGGGATTGGTTTGCTGTTCTTTTTCTAGTTTCTCTAGTTCTTCGGTTAAGTCTTTGAGTTTAGCTCTTTCTTCTTTTTTAATATAGGTATTTAGGACTATAAATTTCCCTCTCAAGACTACCTTCGCTGTATCCCATAAGTTTTGGTATGTTGTGTCCTCATTTTCATTTATCTCAATATATTTACTGATTTCACTTGCAATTTCTTCTTTGACCCACTGATTATTTTAGGAGTATGTTGTTCAGCCTCCACACATTTGCGAATTTACTTTTTTCCTGTCTATTATTGGTTTTCAGTTTCATTCCATTATGATCTGATCAGGTGCTTTGTATAATTTCAATCTTTTTATATTCATTGAGAGCTGCATTGTGCCCTAACATGTGGTCTATCCTGGAGAAAGATCCATGGGCACTTGAGAAGAATGTGTAACCTGCTGAGTTTGGATGCAGCGTTCTGTATATGTCTGTGAGGTCTAACTTGTTTATCATCGTGTTCAAGTTCTCTGTTTCCTTGTTGATCTTCTGTCAAATTGTTCTATCTAATGATGTGAGTAGGGTGTTGAAGTCTTTAACGATTATTGTAGAGATGTCTATTTCTCCCTTCAGTTTTGCCAGATTTTGTCTCATGTATTTTGGGGCACCCTGGTTAGGTGCATAGATATTTATGACTGTTATATCTTCCTGGTGGATTGTCCCTTTTGTTAACATATAATGGCCTTCTGTATCTCTTATAACTTTTTTTGCACTTAAAATCTCTTCTGTCTGATATTAGTATAGCTACCCTTGTTCTTTTCTGGTTACTATTTGCATGGAGTATCTTTTTCCAAACTTTCACTTTCAGCCAGTGTGTACCCCTTGCAGGCTCCAAGGCAAAAAATGGCACAGCCCCACCGGGCCTGGAAAGGCTCTTGGGACACAGCAGACCAAATTTTTTGTTGTTGTTGTTACATATCCCTCCCCTTTTCTGCTTGCTCTTGCTGTGTGTTCATTTTTTTGTGTTCTTCTATGAGTTTCTTGTAAGCAGCATGTGGATGGCTGATGTTTTTTTATCCATTCTATCAGCCTGTATCTTTTGATTGGGGAGTTTAATCCATTCACATTCAATGATATTACTGTAAATGCACTATTTACTTCCTCCATTTTATTCTTTGGTTTTCATATGTCATCTTATTTTTGTCCATCTTTTTACTCTTTTGGTTATCCTTTCTGCTATTCTTTCTTCTATACTCTCCTCTAAGCCTCTCTCTCCTGTCTTTTTCTTTCAGGTTCTAAGGCTTCCTCCAGTATTTCCTGCAGAGGCGGATTCTTTTTTGTAAGCTCTCTTAGTTTCTGTTTGTTTGTGAGTATTTTATACTTGCCTTCATATCTGAAGGACAGTTTTGCTGGATAAAGAATTTTTGGCTGGCAGTTTTTCTCTTTTAGTTTCCTGATTGTATCATACCACTGTGTTCTCGCCTCCATGGTTTTGAAGAGAAATCTGCACTAAGTCTTACTAGAGGTCCCTTGTATGTGATGGTTTGCTTCTACCTTGCTGCTCTGAGAATTTCTCTTTATCTTTGACATTTGACATTCTGAGTAGTATGTGTCTTGGAGTTGGTCTATTTGGATTTATTCTGATTGGGGTACGGTGTGCTTCTTGGACATGTAAGTTCATTTCTTTCGTGAGAGTTGGGAAATTTTCAGCTGTTATTTCCTCAAATACTCTTTCTGCCCCTTTTCCCTTCTCTTCTCCTTCTGGAACTCCCATGTCACGTAAGTTTGGTTCATTTTGTGTTGTCATTCAACTCTCTGAGCCCCTGCTCAATTTTTTCCATTCTTTTCTTTCTCTCTTCTTTCTCTCTTCAATTTTAGCTGTTCTGTCTTCAGTATCACTTATTCTTTCTTCTGTCATTTCGAGTCTGCTGTTGTATGCCTCAAATGTGTTTTTGATCTCACCTGTTGTGTCTTTCATTCCCATGAGCTCTGTTACTTTTCTGTTCATGGTTTCAGATTCTTCTTTGCGTTTGCCCAATATCTTCTTGATGTCATTTATCTCTTTAACTATATTGTCTTTCAACTCATTAATTTGATTTTAGAAATTTGTTTGCATCTCACTGATTAGTTCTCTCAAGTTCTGCATCTCTTCTTGGCCTTCGATGTATTCCTTTTTTTGGGCCATGTCTTCTATTCTCTTAGTATGGCTCATAATTTTTTGCTGATATATAGGCATCTGATTAGGATGTAGTTTACTCAGATGCTCAATTTCTTTCTCTTTTGTAGGGATTTAGTGGCAGGAGGCTGTGAGTTACCACTGCTCTTTGATTTTTTGGCTCGACCTTAATTGTTAGGATTGTCCTGATAGTTGCTCAAAACTGGGTTCTGGACCCAGTAATTGGTTGTAGGGTC
>PVKH010033447.1:0-12016 GCA_004027955.1 Chaetophractus vellerosus | reverse complement strand
TCTGTTGTCATATCAAATCCACAGGAATTCTAATGGAATAAATGACAAAACAGATCTTCTGAAATTGTCCAATACCACGCATGAAATAATTGAATGTTATCAGTTCATTGCCAAAATCTAGCATGGCAGCCTGTGAATGATGTGATCAGCAAACTTCTCTTCAATTAAATACAGACATAAAATAGATCCCAGTCATCCCGTTCCCAGGTTTACTCAGAAGAAATGAATAACAAGCATCCACACATTAACTTGTACAACAATGTTCACAGCAGCTTTATTTATATTTATCTAAAACTCAAAAAAATGTATCAATGGTTAAAGGAATAAAACTATTTTATTATTTTCATTCTATATAGTACCACTCAGAAATAAAAATAAATGAAATAATCATATGGTAATATGAATGAATTTTACGATATTTACACAGAGTGAAAGATGACAGTCAAAAAATTTATGTAATGTGTGAAAAAATTTATATAAAATTCTAGAAAATGGAAACTAAGATATGGTGGCCAAAAGCAAAAATATGATTACTTTTGACAGGGTACTAAGTTGGGTGTGAGGGAGGGAATATTTACAAAGAGATGGAATGACACATTTTAAGTAGTAAAGGATGTTTTCATAATCTTGATTGTCACCATGAGTGCACATGTATGCAATGTCAGAACTTAGAAATTGTACATTTCAAATACATTCTATGTATAATATATCAGTTACACCTCAATATCAACAGTTTAAAAAATCCAAATAAAAGTGCATATTACATTCAAATAGCACATAATATTAACACCTAATTAACAATAGACACTTTAGAAGCCGTAAGATAATTGTTCTGAATTCTCTCAACTTTTGTTTACTTGGGAATGTCTTAATCTCATCCCTTTTTTGGAAGAAAGTCTTGCTGGATTTAATATTCTTAATTGGAAGTTATTTTCTATCAGCATTTCAAATATTGCATACCACTGCCTTCTTACCTCCATGGTTTCTGATGAGAAATCAGCACCAAATCTTTGCCTGCAGAGACACACATAATTCATATATTGGCACACTTGGTGTACCACAGGTCTGTTAGTCTCAGTTTATTTCTATTCTTTTTTTCACTGTTCCTTAGTGTGAATCTGTTCAGTTGTCTTGTCTGAACATATCACTGATTCTTTCTTCTGTGATTTCCATTGTGCTGCTGAAACTGTGTAGGGAATATTTCATTTCAGTAACTGTGTTCTTTTTTATCAATTTTATTGAAATCTAATCATAAACCATAAAATCAATCTACAGAGTACAATCAATGGGTTTTTGGTATAATCACAAGTATGCATTCATCGCTGCAATCAATATGATAGCAAGTTTCTTATTCCAAAAAGAACCCCCATCCATTAGTAGTCAACCCGCAATCCCTTTATCTTTCACCTGCCATACATAAGTGCCTATAAATATCTGTGTCTGTAAATTTCTCTTTATTTAAATTTTGTATAGATGGAGTTAAACAATTTTTGATATTTGTCTCTGGTTTATTTCACATTGCATAGTTCCTTTTTTATCATTGGTAGATGAATATTAATATATTTCTACTCCCTACAATCCATAGTCTGCTTTGAGTGTAATTTTGCCCCAATGTCACCCTATTATTAACATCTCATAATATTAACATATTTTTTATTTCAGAAGAAATAATTCTTATACATGCATGATGAACCATAAACATTTTCCACAAAAGGATTCTCTATGTTATACATGCCCGTGTTTCATCTTTTAGCTCTCCTTCTAGAGACGCACACCACTTAAATTTTCCCTTCAATCCATTAACATACCCATACATTAGCACTGTTTACTGCATTCACTGTAATGTGCTATCATGACCCTCTATGCATTTCCAAACATTTACAAACCATCTTTCAGCCAAATCTGCACATATTAACCTCTTTTCCTTTCTCTATTCTCATTCTATCTTCTGGTGAACTATATTCTAGCTATTAACTCTATGAGTTTGTTCATTATGTAAAGTTCATATCAATAAAGTCATACATTATTTGAACTTTTGTATCTTGCTTATTCACTCCACATAATGTCCTCATGGTTCATCCATGTTGTCAAATGCCTCCAACCATCATTTCTTCTTTCAGCTGAATAATATTCCATCTTATGTATAGAACACAAATTTCTTTAACTGTTAATGATTGATGGACACCTGGTTTGTTTCCATCTTTTGGCAATTGTAACTACCACTGCTATGAGCATCAGTGTGCAGGAGTCTGTTCATGTCCTTCTGAATATATACTTCTGTTCTTTTGAATATATAACTCATGGTGTTATTGCTAGATCATATGGCAAATCTATACTTAACTTCCTTAGAAATCTCTTAACACTCTTCCCCAGTGGCTGTGCCATTTTATATCCCCACCAGCAGTGAATAAGCATTCCTATTTCTCCACATCTTCTGGAACACTCATAGTTTTTCCCTTTTCTTAATAGTGTAGATTCTAATCGGTATGATATTATGTCTGGTAGTTTTCCTTTGCATTTCTTTAAAAGCCTGTGATGTTGTACACATTTTCATGTGTCTTTTCATCATTTGAATTTCCTCTTTGGGAAATTTCTATTCAAGACTTTTGCCCATTTTTCAAAGTGCTCATTTGCCTGTTTACTTTTGAATTGTAGGATCTCTTTATACATCATGGATATTAAGCACTTATCAGATATGTGATTTCCAAATATTTTTTCCCATTGAATAGGTTGCCTTTTCATCCACTTGACAAAGTCCTTTGAAGTTCAAAAGTATTAAATTTTGAAGAGGTCCCATTTAGCTAATGTTTCATCTGCTCTTCATGTGTTGGGTGTGAGGTCTAAGTACCCACCTCCTACTATAAAATTTGAAAACACTTCCCTACATTATTTTCTAGGAGTTTTATGATCCTGGGTTTTATGTACAGGTCACTGATCCATTTTGACTTGATTTTATTAGGGAGTGAGATAGGGATTGTGGCAGTTTAATATTATTTATGAATTCTTAAAAGAGATATTGATTATGATTTTAAACTAGTTTGTTTCTCTGGGCATGATACCCTTTGATTCTATTAGATTCATCTGAGATGACTTTGATTAAGTGAGGTTAAGATTAGGGCTTTGATTCAATCTCATCATTAGGGAATGTAGGGTTGATTCCCTGCTCCCTTGGTGGGCTTTATAAAGGGATAATAAATCAAGAAGGCAAGAAAAGTAGATACACATAGAAGATGCACAGAGGTTCTTGCAGCCCCAGGAAGAGAAATGAGACTGATAGTTTATAGCTGACCTTTTGCAGAGAACAGAGCACCTGAGACCAGAAAGAAACAAACCCTAGGAAGAGAGATGAGCCCCTTGCCAGCCTACAGCTTCCACCAGTAAAAGCTAGACCCACAGAGCCTTCAGAAGGAAGAGGAAGGCTGAACTCACATAGATATCACCTGCCATTTGTGTCAACATGTGGCAACAGACTTTGGGTGAGAAAGTACCTCTTAGGTACCTTGAGTTAGGCTCTTTAGGGCCTTGTAAGTGTAAGCTTATACCCCAAATATATACCATTTATAAAACCCAACAAACTTCTGGTACTTTGCATCAGCACCCCTTTTGGCTGACTAATATAGGGGTCCTTTTTCATTCTTTTGTTTATGGGTATCCAGTCCTCCCAGCACTTTTTGTTGAAGAGATTCTTCTGTCCCAGGATAGTGGACTTGGAAGGCTATCAGTTAACTGTAGAGGTGAGGGTCTATTTCTGAACTCTCAATTCAATTCCATTGATCAATATGTTTATCTTTATGTCAACACCATGCTGGGGGTTTTTGTGGGGGCTTTTTGTTTGTTGTTTTTGTTGTTGTTGTTTTTCAGGAGGCATTGGGGATTGAACCTGGGACATTGTATATGGGAATGGGAAGCAGGTGCTCAACCATAGAGCTATAACTGCTCCCCAATACCATGTTGTTTTGATGATGGTAGCTTTGTAATTGCTTTAAGGTCAGGAAGCAAGAGTCCACCAACTAATCTCTTCTTTTGTAGGAAGTTTTTGGCTATTTGTGGTTCCTTTACATTTCACATAAATTTGGTAATTGCCTTTTCTATTTCTGTAAAGTAAGTTGTGGAATTTTGTTTGGGATTGCATTGAAGAATGTAAGTAGAATTGACATCTTAATGATAGTCTTCCAATCCATGAACATACAATTTCCTTCTATTTTTTAGATATTCTTTGATTTCTTTTAGCATTGCTTTCTAGTTTTTTGAGTACAAATCTTTTACATCCCTGGTTAAATTTATTCCTAGATATTTTAATTTTTTAGTTACAACTGTAAATGGAAATTTTCCACTTGATTTTCTCTTCAGGTTGTTCATTATTAGTGTATAAAAACACTACTGATTTTTGCATGTTTCTATTATATCTTGCCACTTGGATGAACTTGTTTATTAGTTCTAGTAGCTTTTTCATAAATATTTCATAATTTTCTAAATGTGGGATCATGTCATCTGTGAATAATGGGAGTTTTACTTATTCTTTTCCAATTTGGATGACTTTTCTTTTTCTTGCCTAATTGTTGTAGCTAGAACTTATAACACAATATGGAAGAACAGTGGTGATGATGGGCATCCTTGTCTTCTACCTTATCATAGAGAAAAAACGTTTAAACTTTCACCATTGAGGATGAGGTTGGCAATGGGTTTTCATATATGCCCTGGGTCATTTTTTGAAATTTTCCTTCTATTCCTATTTTCAAAGTGTTTTTGTCATGAAAGGATGCTGGATTTTGTCAAATGCATTTTGTGCATCACTTAAAATGATCACACTTTTTTTTTTCTCCTTCAATGTGTTAGTGTATTACCTTAATTGATTTTCTTTCATTGAACCACCTTTGCATACTTGAGATAAAACCCATTTGATCATGGTATACAATTCTTTTAGTATGCTGTTGGATTATATTTGTAAGTATTTTGTGGGGAATTTTTGCCTTTATATTAATTAGAAATATAGGTCTGTAATTTTCTATTCTTGTAGTAGCTTTATCTGTCTTTGCTATTAGGGTAATGCTGGCTTCATAAAATGAGTTAAGTATTTTCCCTCCTTTTCAATTTTTTCAAAGAGTTTAAGCATGTTTGGTTTAAGTTCTTCTTAAAATGAATGGTAGAATTCACCTGTGAAGCCATCTGGTGCTGGATTTCTTTTTCAGTTTGTTGATGAATGATCCAATCATTTTACTTGTGATTGGTTTTATTTGGGGCCCCATGTATATGATGGGTCAATTTTTCTCTTGCTGCTTTCAAAATTATCTCTTTATCTTTGTTATTTGACATTCTGGATAGTAGATGTCTCAGATTAGGTCTGTTCAGGTTTCTTATAATTGGTGTATGTTGCAATCATTGGATACGTATATTTATGTCTTTCAGTTATTGTGTTCTTCATCTCCAATATTTCTCCAGAAAGTTTCCCATATTATTGATTCACCATGTTTATTATATCCTTTAGTTCTTCATTTATCTTCTTGGGTATACTTAGGAACATTTTATTTAAGTGTATTTTTAGTATGTCCAAATTCTGGTACTCTTTGATGATGGTTTCAGGATTTGTATCTTGTTCCTTTTGATGAACAAACATTTCCTGTTTCTTTGTCTTATAATATTTTGTGGCACACTGTACATTTTGATATTTTAAAATGTTATCTCTGAGATTTAATCATTGAGCTGTCTGATTCTTCAGTTTGTGTCCAGCTAGTGTTATACGGATATTTCCTTGAATACCAGGAGCTAATCAAAACAAACAAAACACAGTCTGCTCTGTTTGTCTGGTGGTCTCCTTCAGAGTTTAGCTCTACTAAAAGAAAAGCAGCCTGAGGCAAATATGAAGTATAGGATCCTCTCTTTTATCTGATCCTAAGTGTAGTCATTTCTACAGAGCCTGTTTCTTTTCCTGGACTTATGCTTGTTAGTGGCCATAAAGATTTCCCTGTTTAGATTCTCAGGAGTTTGAGTGAATTCTCCCTCTACTCCCTTTGGGATAGATCTCACATCTCTTCGGGGTGTTCTGTAGAGTGAATTAATACAGATAGTCCTGTGCCGTGGGCTGCTTCAATTTAGTGGTTTCTCACACTGTCCCAGCTGTCTGCATGCTCCTTCTCTGCCTCAGAACCAACTCTGGGGGGCATAAATCTAAGACACATACCCTGGCTCCATCTCTAAGACTTTCACTAGATAGATTGGCACTGACATACATGCACAACAGTATGCATGTAGTGGTGACACTGCTCCCTCTGAACAGGGTCAATGTACTACAACAGGACAACTAACTAAACCTAAAACAAGCAGAAGGAATGAAACATCAAAATTAGAGCAGAGATACATAAAATAACAAATATAAAAGCAATAAAGAGAACAAACAAAATGAAAGGTTCTTTTAAATGATCAATAAAGTTGACAAATCTTTAGCTATCATGATGAATAAAAAAGAGAGAGGAAACAAATAACTACAATCAGAAATGAAAAGAGGGCTATTACTACTGGATTCACAGATATTAAACATTCTATAAAATGATACTCTGAACAACTCTACACCAAAAAAAATGGATAATCTTGTTGAAAATAACACATTCCTAGAAGTATACAATATACTTATACTGACTCTAAATGAAATAGAAGATATTAACAGAGGAATCACTAATAAAGAGATTGAATAAGTAATCAAGGACCTCAGAATAACAGTCTAGTTCCACATGGCTTCACAATTGAATTTTACCAAATATGCCAAGAACAATTAATACCACATGTGCTCAAACTCTTCCAAAAAATTGAAGAAGTCAATCTCACTAATTATTTCTACAAGGCCAACATCACCCTCATATCAAATCCAAACCAAAAATATATATTAAAAAACTACAGACCAAAATCCCTCATGAATGGAGAATCAAAAATAAATAAGTAACAAAATATTAGAAAAATATATCCAACAGCACATCAAAAGAATTATACACATTGATGAAGTGGAATTTATCTCAGGTAAGCAAGGAAAGTTCAAAATAAGAAAATCAATAAATGTAATACATTACATTATTAGAAAAAGGGAAAAATGCACATGAACATCTCAATTGAAGCAGAAAAAGCATCTGACAAAATCCCTTACCCCATCTTGATAATCTCCTAGAAAACTAGGAATATAAGGAAACTTCCTCAACATGAGAATGGTCATATATGAAATACTCAAAGCTAACATCATACACAATGGTGAAAGAATTAAAGCTTTCCTTCTAAGATCAGGAAATGACAATGCCCACTGTAACCACTCTTATTCAACATTTTATGGGTAGTTCTTGCCAGAGCAGTGGGCAAAGAAAAGAAATAAAATGCATCTGTTATGATCTAACTCCTGAAGGGCACTAGCTGGTGAGACTGTGAGATGAAAGAAGACATCTGGCTTAATCTTTATTGGGACTTGTAGACAGGAGAGAATCTTTGATGGCAGCCAAAGATTGTGAAGCCATATGGAACTAGACTGTTATTCTGAGGTCCTTGAATGAATAAAGTTAGCAACCAAAAATGAGGGGTGATATAAGGGGCCTCAGAACAAGGACTTTCCATAGGGATGAGAATTAGTTATGCAGGGATTTCATCCAACTCCACCCACTGTGACAGACTCAACCTCCCCAACTGTGATACAATAGCCAGAGGGTTTTACCACCTTTCCAAGTAAGGACTACAGCCCCTAACCAGGAGGAAGTACTTACAGAAGAATGACGCTTATCTCTCAGTAACCCCTGAAGAATATGGGTGTAAACCCTCTGGGGGGGGGGGATTTGAAGCAACTTAGTTTAGGAAAAGGGAAGATGAGTCTAAGATCTAGCAGAAAAACATGGCAATGAGCATGTGGCCATTGAGCCATGCCTGGAAACCCCATGGGGGAAAGACCACCACCAAGAAGGCTACCAGAAGGACCCTAGGAAACCACAGCCACTAGAAGCCCAATTGGAATGAAAATGGAACAAGATCTCATTTGGAGTGAAGGGAAAGGCCTGGATACCCTCAAGAGGCTTCACCATTGGCCCCCTGGGGAACTAATGGGTGGGGAAACCTATCAGAACAGCAAATAGCTGGGGACCTTCTCCCAATATTAGGAAAGTGAGGAATAAATAACAGCTTAATAAAGATAGCCTGACAAGCACAAAATATTCTTTTCTCCCATTTCTTAATAAACTCTTCTTTTCTCTCAGTTCTGAATAATTTTTTTTAGTGGCCTAACTAAACTAAAATATTCTTAAATTCTTTTATTTAACAAAGCCAAAAACCTAGAGGAATCCATCATCCCCCAACTTCAGACACAGCCTTCTCTTTCTTCAAGGAGTTTTGGGTCTTAAGTCTGGGAACTGATTATGAGGCCATGATTCTCTTTTTTGTGACTCAAGGTAGAGCTTGTTAACTTGATGTAGATCTCCTCTGCTTATGCAAATCAAGTAAGTTTTTTTAGACTGCTGTGGTGGTTTGAAACCATGTGCACTCCAGAAAAGTTTGTTCTTAAAATTAATCCATTCCTCTGTGTTTAGACCCATTGTAAGTAGGATATTGTGATGAGGCTACTTTAGTTAAGGTGCAATCCACCTCATTCAGGATGGGTCTTAATCCTCCTGGAATCCTTTTTAAGAAAATGAATTCAGACAAGAACAGAAAAAAGGAAAAAAAAGACAACATGGAAGAAATAATTTTAAAGCAAAGAAAGCCTGAAGAGAAGGGAGAGACAAGCAGACAAACATAATTTGGTCACTCCCTGACTTTAAATCATTATACTTTTTAATTCCACAGAATTCTTTTATGGTGTCAAATATACTGTCACCCAGAGCTTTGCCTCTTATAAGCATTTGAGTAGCAGAATCCAAAAAATATGTGTCCACAAGAGTGCATACACCATTCCTGGTGCCAAATCTGTAGTAGCCAGTGTTTTCTAGGGAGAGAGAACCAACAGGCTATATAATTTAAATATGAAATTTATAAGAGGAATTGGCTCACATGACTGTGGGGATGGCAAACTGTATTAATAAAGTAGCTAAAGGAATTACCATAGCCTTCTTCTATGGCTGCTGATCAATGTACACAATGATGATAATAGCTTAACAATACTGCTTGGGCTATGGGGTACCTAGAATATCAGGAATTAAAACTGATTTGGGAATATTTTATTAACCTAATCTTCACAAAATATTAATTGCAAAACTTATATAATGTTCAATGAAAGTAGTAATTGCAAAGCTCATTGTCCATAGTAAATAATCATGGCTCTTGGGCATACAACACAGGCAATTCTTATAAAACACATATTCAATCCCACAGATAAACCTAACTTCACTCTGAATGGGAGTGTTTCCTCCCAAACTGATTCTTACATACTTATGATTGCACAATGCTCACCAGGTTTTCTCACCCCAGATGAAACTTTGGAAGTATTTGAAAGAGGTTGCTGCCCAATGTTACTGTTCTGTATGCTGACAAGAAGAGACATATACCCCATTTTACAGAGTATAGAAAGGAATAAATAAAAGCATGGTAGCAAAGCTAATATTTGAGGGAATTTATTGGTGCAACCACACTGTCACTTCCTGAGGGTCACCTTTGAGGTAATTAAAGCTATATGAATGTCTGCCTTAGAAAAAAATCACCAGATGGAAAGTGATATGTTAAATGGTCCCCTTCTGAGGCCCTGTGGCAATGCAATAAACAGGAAAAAAAGTAGGCCAAATGAAACACAATGGATGTCTACCTTTGATATAATTTGGTCCACTTGTAAGGATCCATATGTGAGTGGCCCCTAGTTCAAGATTTAAGTTGTTGGATAACTAAACTAACAACTGTGTTTTGAACCATCTGTACACAGATCCCACACAACTAGTACCCCTCTGTTGCTATTTACTATTGGCAATTGGCATGACATTCAATCACCAAGATACACCAATCTGAACAAGGAGATCCATACAATTGCCTAGCAAACAAACCTGTATATGGTTTAGCCATAGCAATATATAGGTTGGCATATATACCTTCATGCTAGGCTTGGCTACAAAAACCTGCTTTCAATACACATACATGATTCCACTTTCCTGGCAAAAATATTCTACAACCTCTCTTATATATATGGACCTATGCTGACAGCCATCAATGTACAGTAAATGTGTCCTGATGGTAATCTCCCACTAACATGTAGGAAATTGTGGACTGAGTTCATAACAAATTTAAGACTCAGAGGCTGAAAATAAGGCAGCTAACATAAACATGTTTGACCAAAAAATTATATGATCCCATTAATACCACCTGGAATTGCATGAATCCACAGAAACTTAGCTTTATATGAAAACAGAATAATGGCTGAAGGAGTCTGATAGGTCTGTGAAAGAATTACATGTCTTGACCTTTTTACAGACCCCCCATCTGAATCTAGACCAGGGGCTCTTAACCAGGGGCTAAGAAAAGATTCAGGAGATCCATGAGCTTGAGTTGAAAAAAAACTCAAATTAATATCTTCATTTTTGCCATCCTCTAACAGAAATCTATCATTTCCTTCACTTACAAATGTATGTAATAAATAAATTACAGTAATATTCATTTCACCTGACTGGCAAAGGGATCCATGGAACAAAATATATTAAGAACCCCTGATCTAGACAATATATCTTGCACTTCAGTGTTACCTCAAAATTCCTTCATGCTAGACTTTTACTTAGCAGCACAATTCCTCACACCCTTTTCCCACTCAATCCACTAGTCACACTCTCCAACAGCACAAATGAGCTTTCTCAATAGTCCCTTTGTGATTAACCACCATAGCAACACTAATTTGAGGACATTAATTTTGTGGAGAACATATGTGTAGGACATATATAGCAATCAAAAGAAACATAAATAGCCTTTCTCAAGGAGTTACATGCACAAAATAAATAAATAGCTCAAGGAATAAAACTCATGTCTGAATTTCATCATACTTTAGGGGTCATAGGGTTAGACAACCACATTGAGCTAGATAATGCATTAGCTGCTGAAAGAGGACTGAATGTGCTTACTAGTACACCTGGTTGCATGTGGGCAGATAACACTGGTCATATCTCACAGTTAGCCAGGTTCATGTACCAAAGGCCTACACTGTCAATCTATTGATCAAATATATAAAATACATCAAACTTTTCTCCATTCCTAATCTATTTGCCTCTGTTTCCCCCAGTAAATGGGCAGACTAACTGCAAACAGGCTTTCAAATCCTAGTTTATTTAGTTTATTTCCCTTGAAGGCCTCTGAGTCATTAAGATGCTTTACTGCTGGCTTCAAACTCAGGCACTGTGAAACAATCCACAATCTAGATGATAAACAACATGTATCCAGGGCATGGATTGTTATGTACATAAGCCAAATAAGACCTCTTTATAGTGATCCTGTGTGTTCATTTATTCAAATCATGGGTTTGTTAACAAAACTCTCTTGCACAAAACTAAAATTCTTACATATCCAATTGTTTAAAAGATACCCAGAATAAACAACTTTTATCCAGTTGAGATTAACCTGTTTTGCCTATGCTATAAATTTTTGTACAGCTTTGCCCAGCATCTGTTTCCAGTTGATAAGACAAGGTACTTATTAGGCCCTAAGCCAATTTTGTAACTTTGAGCTCTCTGGTCTAGAGTCTCCCCCTGCTCTGACTCTGTCACTAACTAGACATGTAATCAGCAACCCCCTTCCTCTTCTTCTTCTCCTTGCCTGCAAGGGAAAGCACCTCTGCTTGCATGCAAATTTGTAAATGTTTCAGCTCCCAATAAATATTTATCTGTGTTTCTGTCATCTAGTAGCTAAATCTCTTTTAATTGGTAACTTGAAATTTTTAAAATTTGAACTCATTACAAACATGTAGGGGCTTCCATTGTGTAAAATACAAAATTCTGATAAAAGAAGCCAAAGAATCTCTAAAAAATTGGGAGAGTATTTTAATTCATTGAAACATTTAATATAGCAAAAAGTAAGTTTTCCTTGATTGATATAC
>PVKH010033446.1:0-12010 GCA_004027955.1 Chaetophractus vellerosus | reverse complement strand
ACCCCTCAGCCCCACATCCCAAGCATTCATCTGGGCCCCCCTCCATCCCCCCAAGCATCCTGAGCTCTCCAACCTGTCCCTCCCAGTCCTCCCAGCCAGCAACCCTGCACCACAAAACCCAACAATATCATCACCCACCTGTCCCATTCCCATAACATGCAACCACACTCTATCACCTTACCACAGATTATGTTCCTATGGATGATGTCCCACTACTTTCTCTTCTCTTTCTCTTGCTTTTAAACCTATTTTTCAGATCCTAGTTCTCAGGGACTGTGCAATTTACTTTATTCATATCATTGAGGACATGTACAGCTCATCCTTCAATGCATGACTTGCTTCACTCAACATAAGGTCTTCAAGATTCATCCATGTTATCCCGTGTGTTAGCACCTTGTTCCTTCTTACTGCTGAGTACTATTCCATTGTATGTATGTACCACATTTTGTTTATCCATTCATCTGCTGTCAGGCACCTGGGTTGATTCCAACTTTTGGCAATTGTGAACAATGCTGCTATGAACATTGGTGTACATATATCTGTTCATGCTGGATTTTTTCTATCTTTTTATCTATCTGTTCTACCATCTGTGTGTTTTCAGATGTACTGCCTTCCAGATCACTAATTCTTTCTTCTGCCTGTTCAAATCTGCTGTTATGTGATTCCAGTGTCTTTTTTATTTCTTGGATTGTGCCATTCATCACCATCATGTCCATTATCTTTTTATGTATATTTACAATTTCTTCAGTATGTTCTCCCAGTGTCTTCTTAATATACTTGATCTTTGTCTTCATTTCATTAAGTTGGTCCATGATCTTTGTTTGGACAGCTTTGTTTAGTTGTTCAATGTTTTGCATCTCTTCATAGTTTTTAGTTTAGTCTATAGACTTGTCCATGTCTTCCTCTTTCTTATTATGGTTGTAATTTTTTGTTGCCCTCTGGTCACCTTTTTATATTGATGGGTTTATTCAGTTGATTAGGTTCTCTCACCATTCTAGAGATTTATTTAGCTGCTGGGTTTGTGTTAAGTTTTCTCTTTTACACTTTGTTTTTCTTGTTCTATTCCCTTGCTTTCTATGTTTCCTTGAAGGAAAGAATTAGTCCCAGAGAAAGCTAAAGAAGTAAAAAAAAAGGGGGGGGGATATTAATAGTACTAATAAAGTTAGAATAGGGGCTGTATAAGTCTTAATAAAATGAATATTTAACTCATGTAAGCAGTGTAGAGTCGTAGGAATAAGAAAGAGGAGTGCCTACAATGAAAATGGGAAACTGAATAGAGAAAAATATATAGAATGATTTGGAAGGCCAGAATGATGATGAGAGAAAGAGAAAAGAAAGGACAGAAAGAAAAAAAAGTGAATAAACAAAAAGAAAACAGAATAGACAAGATAGAAAATGAAACCAGAAATGTTGAGGACTAAATTTAAAAAGGTGGAATGTAAGAACCAAAACAGAAAGCAGAAGGTAGAAAAATGAGGGAAGGAAAAGAGACTGTGTTGGTAGACAAAATCAGTATATACAGAAAATGGGAAATCAAGGCACAGCAAAGAAGAAAAAAGCTAGTGGTACATTTTTTTTTTAAATGAGGGAAGGAAAGAGCAAAGATAAAGAAGAAACAAAAACAGACAAACACAGAAGCAAGCAGTCAAACAAACAAAGGAAGAATATCGTTCCTTCTTTGGCCCTTGTGGACCTTCACAGGCTACCTGTGTTCATCAATCAATTACCCTGCAGGCTTCTCTCTGCAGGTTTTTGAGTCAGGTTTTAGTGAGTAAACTAAGTTAATTTTTTTTTCGAAAAATAAGGGACCTAAAAGAAGCTAGTACAAAAATAATGTCTATGTTTTCCCTGTCCTAGAGTATCAGCTGGATTTTAGATATCCTGGTGGATCACTACTCTTAGAGGAGCCAGTAATCAAACTAGGGACCTTGTGTATTCAAGGTGGAAACTCCTCCACTGAGGTATCTTTCTAATTAGGTCAGTAAACTCTTCAGAAAGCTATTCATTCACTTTCCCTTGGGCAGGTTTGATTATCCTAGGGCAGCAGGATTCAGCAGGCTGTGTGAGTAGATCCCCCCTCCCTCTCCTGGTCAGGTTTAGTTCCCTTTTGAAATTCAAAAGGGACCCTGATGACTGAGTTCACCACACAGAAATGCTTCTCAACCCCCTTCTAGACACCCCCTCCTCCCAGTGGACCCTAAATAGGCTCTTGGAATCTTATTAAATGCTTCCCACTGCATGACTACCTTAGGGAAGTTGAAATTCTGAAAGCAGTCAGGACTGAAATATTAAATTGGATGACTCCACCCTCTCTCAAGCTAAGCCTCTGTATCTTTTGGTGCTTAAGTAAATCAGGCTCCCTCAGCAGATTCACCTCTCCCCTCTGCTTGGTGCCACCTCTTGCTGACTGGTGTGCTCCCCAAAGCTCAAAGGGGTCCAGACAACCAACCCCACAGAAAGGAAACCTTTCTCCACCCCTTTCCAGAACCCTTCCACTCTCAGAGAATGCTCCCTCTCACTGGGTGGCCAGCAGGTGTTGGGGCTCACCCTGACCCTTTGCCCCAAAATTGTGGGGCTTAACCTTCCATAATTTCCAGGCACAGGGCTAAAAATTCACGGTTTTGTCTTGAGCAATTTATATCCCTGTCCAGCTCCCTCCAGACTGATGCTCCAAAGGCTCCTGCTCCATGGGCTCCCAGAACAGCTCACTTTATTGGGGACAGGATCCTGCCCTCAATCAGCCATCTTTTGCAAGAGAGATGGTGAGCAACCACTTAATCTGACACCAGCTTGCCTCCTCCTGATAATGGAAAATTTTGAAGGTAAAAAAAGATATATGGATTTCTACATATGGGAAGATGGGGCTGATGTACTTTTCCCTAGTGTTCTTACTAAGCACACCTAAAATCCCTAGAAATGTTATATAAAATAGTTCTTACCTGGAACTAAAAGCCTTATTTTTTCCTTAGGTACCAAAGTGTTTTCTTCCCATGGCAAAAAGTCAAAAAATGTATAACCACTCTGCACTGCAGTAACTGAGTGTAATGGTCCTTTTATTATATACTTGGTGTTAGATAGGACCTGAGTTTCTTGAACTAATTGCAAATGATATTGATTTGACCTCAAACAGGTATGCACCCTCACTTTGCTCCACCCAAATTCAACTTTTTGCATGCCTTTTCTGTGCCATTCATCTGTCAGACTTTGTACACTCATAATGTGCTTTTTTTTTTTAAAAAAAAAAAAGATACTTAGATTACATAAATGTTACACAAAAAATATAGGGATTCCCAAACACCCCACCTCTCACACCTCCCACAACCTCCCACATAAACATCCTTCTTTAGTGTGGCACATTCATTGCAATTAATAAACACATCCTGGGGCTTTGCCATTAAGCATGGAGCATAGTTCATATTGTAGACCACACTCTCTCCCACACAGTTCTGCATGTTATATGATGATATAAAATGGCCTATATCTGTCGTTGCAATGTCACGCAGGAGAATTCCCAAGTCCTGAAACAGCCCCTGTATTACAACTGCTCTTCCCTCTCCCTGCCCTGAGAGCCTCCAGTGGCCACTGGCTCCACATCAATGTTGTCATTTCTTTCATTGTTTGAATCATGATATGCCTATAGTAGAATACCAGTAAGACCACTCTAGTCCATAGCTCTTCTCCCCATACTGAGGAGTCTGGGATGGTGATGTCCACTCCACCTCCAAGTGAGAGGGGGCTTATATCCCATGGGGAAGATGGATGGGATTATTCTGCCTGAAGCTTCAGACTCTCTCCCTTCCCTGAGATGGCCGTTGTCCACCATCATCTCCCCACCAGTTGTCTTGGATGAGTCCAATGAGCTGTAGAGTAGGAGTTGCTGCTCCACTGAGGTTCTGCACCCAGCTGGCACATGGACAACCCAAGGACTCGAGTCTTTGGATGTACACCTACAAACTCCAGCACCAAGTACAGGTTTAAATAGAAAGGACAGATGAGCCATGTGCAGGGAAGACATAGTTGAGTCCAACTCTGTCACTCTCAGGAGCACAAACTCCAAAGTAAGGCCCATGGCATGCACTTAAACATCCAAATATTGCAACCCATTCTGCAACATAAAACATCACTGTTTTCATACACTGTGGTCAAATTTTAATGCAGGATGGACCCCCAGGCATAATTTGGTTCAGATAATGAAATAGATGAAGCCACATACACTTCAAAGAGATTATGAAACAGTTGTCACTCCCATAATGAGATGTTAGAAGGAGAACAGGGTAGGGTTTCCAAGCAAGTCCCAAAATTACTTGAAACCTCAGAAACGTTTGGGATCATTGCAGTTGAGGTTGGTTCTGGGATGAGGAATCCTGTGCAAGGTCAGGAGCTTGCATGATTTAACATCCCTCTGGTGTCAAATGTGGGAGTAGCCAAGCTTTCTTAAAGCCTACCCAGATATGGGGTAGAAGGAAAAGATTGAGGGGTGAGGCTTAAAGATGTCAATAAACATCAAATATTGAAACAGACTTTATTATAATCCATTACTTAGTATTTGATGGCTAAAATATACCAAATTTAATTTGATGGATCCTTTGACACCTTAATGGAATTTTAATTTGAGCAAACCATTGGTGTACTCTATGAAACCTGCATCCTGGAAGTAATAAAGAATGTGACAATTGTTGAAATCTTTTTTCAAGAACCTAAAAATGCATATTCTGAATAATGAAATAGGTGTCTTTGTCAGTATTGATAATGTCTGAAACTACACAGTGGTTAAGGAGAATCTTGATAAGGCCATGTATTGTGGCCTTAGCTTGTATGGTGACATATGTGACCTTTATTTATAGGCTCAGTATGTATGAGGCAAATTATTGCAAAGGGGGAAACCTTGGATAAGAAATTGCTCTTGCTGTTATTGGTTGGACTAGACAGCCAGACAACAGACAATGGCCAAAGAGTTTGTAAAAATGTGCAGATGGGGCATGTTGTTGGCTAAGGAATTCAGTACTAAGATGACTGCTGGAAGGTTGGCCAATCTTCAAGGTTGTGTTGACCATTGGGTCCTGTCACAGTTTGATATTATTTATGAATTCCAAAAGAGATATGGATTATGTTTGTAAACTGGTCTGTTTCTCTGGGTGTGATACCCTTTAACTGTATTAGATGCAGCTGAGATGTCTAATTAAATTATGTAAAGATTAGAGCTTTGATTCAGCCATATCCATAGGATGTTGAGACCCTGCCCACTTGGAGGGCAGATGTACAGAAAACAACACAGCAGAGGAGAGAGCTGAATTTTGGTGCTGGAGCCCTGGGGAGACAGCCAAGTCTTCATCTGATAGTTTACAGTTGGCCTCATGGAGAGAGCAGAGCTGGGTCCAGAAAGAGATGAGCCCCAGGAAGAGAGACAAGCCTTATGCCAGCCTACATCTGATATTAAAAGAAGCTATGACCATGTCACCTTAAGAGGAAGAGGAAGGCTGAACCTTCACAGAGACCAGCAGCCATCTTGTTCCAACACATAGCAACAGATTTTGGTGAGGGAAGTAACTTACTCTTTATGCCCTTGTGATTGTAAGCTTCTACCCCAAATAAATACCCTTTTATAAAAGCCAGCAGAGTTCCGGTACTTTACATCAGCACCCCTATGGCTGACTAATACAGTCCCCATCCTATATCTGGGACATCCCAGTTAAGAAATGAAAAACAATAGCTTTCCAGTGACTTCTATGATTTGTGATGGTAGTTGTTCCAGCTGTAAAATGTATAGGTTCCTTTCACTCTTCACTCAGTTGATTCCAAGGGGCTTTCCATATAGCCAAAGGGTCTGGGAAGGGGATGAATTCCTCCAGCAGCATGACACCCTGCAAGGGACTGAGTAAAGGGAAGACAATTACTCTTGTAGGTGGGATATACCAGAGGGTCTAAGTTTGTCTTCCTACTATAGCAAGGAAGCCTCAGTGGATATGTTGAGATTGCTGGGTGCTGCTTTCATGACCCAGAGCATATTGAACCTCTGAACACAAAGAGCCATGGACTCAGGGCCTGTGGCAACCTCTATTTCTAGGAGAGTCCTGCATGCTGTCATCATCTGCCACTATAATGCCATGCAGCATAGGGCCCAGGAGGATAGTTTAATGCATCAGAAGGTCAAAGGCAATTTATGGCTATCAGTGGTGGACCAAATCTTCCAGGAAAAATTAAAAGGGGTTGCTAACACCTCAATAGTGAAGGAGCCTCTGTAGAGCACTGAGGGGAATGCCTGTTTTCTTGCAACTTGGACATATACTGGAGCTTTTTAAGAGATGAGGCCCCATTCACATAGTATGGTGTAAATAGGGTTAATTAAAATTTTAAATGAGTGATTCATTTTCCCCAAAATCCAAATAGGTTGAAAGATGTTGGACTTGGTTTAACATTGTAGTTGTTGATTTTTTATACTGTTGGGGTTGGAGCACCTTTTGGTAGACCCTGTTTTATATGAGAGACAATTACCTTTTTTTTTTTTTGGGTTTATTGGTAACTACAAAATATTGACCTAAATGAATAGATCACCATGCTTTCTTTATGGATTGGAAGACTTAATATTAAGGTGACAATACTCCCAAATAGACAGATTGAATGCAATTCTTATCAAAATTTCAGTTGGCATTTTGCAGAGGTTGACAAAGTAGTCCTAAAATTCACAAAGAAATGCAAGAGACACAGAATAAACAAAACATATTGAAAGAAAAAAAAAAACATGGAGGTATAAGACTAACACTTCCAAATTGTAAATCAGAAGACAAAGCTATAGTAATAAAGACTGTGTAGTAGTGGCATAAGAATAGGCATTTAGAACAACAGAATAGAATTAGGGGTTCAGAAATAAATCCTAATGTTTATGATCATTTGATTACTTTAATTCATTTTTTAAAAATTTATTGAAGCATATCATTCATATGTGAACACACATAATAAGTGTAGAAGCTTGGCAGTTTGATATAGTTATGAATTCCAAAAATAGATATTGGGTTATGCTTGTAAACTGGTCTGTTCATCTGGGCATGATTAAGTTGTGATTAGGGCATCCATTGGGCCACATCAGTAGGGTGTTGAGCCCCACCCCTTGGTGGGTGGGGTCTCAAAGATAAAAGACATGGCAAAGGACAGAGTTGGAGTTTTGATGTTGGAGTTCTGATGCTAAGTGTTAATGCTGGAGCTCAGGGGAATAAGCACACAGAGGATCTTAGCCATGAGGAAGGAGAGAAGGCTTCAGGGAAAGAGATGAGCTGTTCACCTGACAGTTCACAGCTGGCCTTTTGGAAAGAAGCAAAGCCTAGAGAGCCTCATAGTCTACAGTTGACCTTGTGGAGGAAACAGAGGAGCTGAGCCCAGAGAGAAATGGAACCCTGGGAAGAGTGGAACCCAAGAAGCCCAAACCCTGGCAAACATTGGCAGCTGTCTTGCTCCAACATGTGGCAATAGACATTGGTAAAGGAAGAAATTTATGCTTTATGGCCTGGTAACTGTAAGCTTCTACCCCAAATAAATACCCTTTATAAAGACCAACCAATTTCTGCTATTTTGCATCAGCACTCCTTTGGCTGACCAATACAATAAGTATATAGAAAAAGTTGTGAACTTATAAAACAAGCATGCATAACATCATACAGTGCTCCCATACATCACCCCACCACAAACACCTTGCAGGGTTGATAAACATTTATAAGAAATTGTGAAATGGTAGCTGTCAAAGTATTATTGATAACTATAGTCCATATCTTATATTTGGTGTATTTCCCCCTCAACACTCCCCATTATATTTTTTGTTCATAAAGCATATAATTTATCTAAAGTGTACAATCAATGGCATTTAGTATAATCACAGTTGTGCATTATCATTTCAATTGATATTTGAGCATTTTCATTACTCTGAAAATAATGAGAAAAACCACTATCATAATCATATATTAGCACTACTAATTACAAATCCTATGATGTGCTTTCATCATTTTTATTCATTTATAAATATTTACAAACAACTTATTACCAGTTCTGCCCAGATAAAGCCTCAGCTTTCCATTCTCTAACCACATTCTATTCTCTGATGACTTATATTATAGCTATTAACTGCATGAGTCTGCTTATTATATTTAGTTCATAATTTAGAAGTCATTCAATATTTGTCTTTTTGTGCCTGGTTTGCTTCACTCAACATAATGTACTCCAGGTTCCTTTATCCTGCCACTATGTGAATTTTTATATTAGCTCTAGTAACTTTGTTGCAGGGTTTTCAGGATTTTCTAAGTATAGGGTCATATCATCTGCAAATACCAAATATTTTACTTATTCCTTTCCGGTTTGAATGCCTTTTATTTCTTTTTCTAGCCTGATTGCTCTAGCTAGCACATCTAGCACTATACTGAACAACAGTGGTGACAGTGGGCATTCTTGTATTTTTCCCAATCTCAACAGGAGAGCATTTGATCTTTCACCATTGAGTACAATGTTAGCTGTGGGTTATTCTTGTATGCCCTTTATCATGTTGAGAAAGTTTCCTTCAGTTCCTGTCTTTTGGAGTGTTTTTATCAAGAAAGGATAATGGATTTTGTCAAATGCCCTTTCTGCATCAATCTAGATCATGTGATTTTTCCTCTTTGATTTATTAATGTGGTGTAGTACCCTGATTGGTTTTCTTTTGTTGAACCACCCTTGCATATCTGGGGTAAAACCCACTTAATCATGATGAATAATTCTTTTAATGTGCTGTTGGGTTTGATTAGTGACAATTTTTTGAGGATTTTTATATCCATATTCGCTAGGGAAATGGGTCTGTAATTTTCTTTTTCCATATTTTTATCTGGCTTTGGTATTAGGGGGATATTGGCTTCATAGAATGATTTTGGTAGTGTTCCTTCCAGTTCAATTTTTTGGAAGAGTTTGAGTAAGATTAGTATTAAATCTTCTTTGAATTCTTGGTAGAATTCACCTGTGAAGCCATCTCATCCTGGGCTTTTCATTTTGGAGAGTTGTTTGATGATGGTTTCAATCTCTTTGCTTATGATTGGTTTGTTGAGGTCTTCAATTTCTTCTAGGGTCAGCGTAAGTTTTTGTATGTTCTTGGGAATTTTTTCATTTCATCTGCTTTGCCTAGTCTCTTGGCATGCAGTTGCTCATAGTATCCTCTTATCTCTTTAATTTCTTTGGGGTCAGTAGTAATGTCCATTTTCATTTCTGATTTTATTTATTTGCAGCTTCTATCTTTTTATCTTTGCCAGTCTAGCTAAGGACTTTTCAATTTTGTTGATCTTCCTAAAGAATGAACTTTGGTTTTGTTAATTCTCTCTATTGTTTTTTGTTCTCAATTTTATTTATTTATGTGCTGATCTTTGTTATTTCCTTCCTTCCACTTTCTCTGGACATAGTTTGCTACTCTTTTTCTAATTCTTCCAGTTGTGTAGTTAGGTCATTGACTTTAGCTCTTTCTCCTTTTTTAATGTAAGCATTGAGGGCTATAAATCTTCCTCTGAGCTCTGCTTTCACTGCATCCCATAGGTTCTGATATGTAGTCTGATGTGTAGTATTCTCTTTTTTTCTCAACCTATTTATTGATTTCTTTTGCAATTTCTTCTTTGACCCACTGATTATTTAATCGTGTGTTATTTAATCTCCACATATTTGTGAATTTTTCCCTTTTTCTGCCTGGTGTTGATTTCCAACTTTGTCCCATTTTGATCAGAGAAAGGGCTTTGTATAATTTTGATCTTTTAAAATTTATTGAGATCTGCTTTGTGATCTAACATATAGTCTATCTTGGAGAAAGATCCATGAGCACTTGAAAATACTGTATATCCTATTGTTTCGGGTACAATGATTTGTATATGTCTATTAGGTTTAGTTTGTTTATCATATTATTAATCTCCCTATTTCTTTACTGATCCTCTGCTGAGATGATCTATCCAATACTGAGAGTGGTGCACTGAATTCTCCAACTCTATTGTAGAGACATCTATTTCTTCCTTCAATTTTGCCCATGTTTACTTCATGCAATTTGAGACATCCTTGTTAGGTGCACATACATTTATGATTGTTATTTCTTTATGGTTTATAATGACCTTCCTTGTCTCTAATAACAGCTTTGCTTTTAAAGTCTACTTCATCCTACATGAGTATAGGTTCTCCAGCTTTCCTTCTTTCTTTTCTTTCTTTCTTCTTCTTCTTTTTTTTTGTTAATGCATGCATGGAGTATCTTTTCCCAGGCTTTCACTGTCAATCTATTTGTATCCTTTGGTGTAAGGTGAGTCTCTTGTAGGTAGCATATAGATGGCTTACATTTTCTTATCCATTCAGCAAGTCTGTCTTTTTTTTATCATTTTTTAAAAAGATTTATTTATTTTATTACATATCTCCCCTTCCCCCCGCTGCGGCGATGCGCTGAGTGGTCACTGCGCAGGCGCAGCTTTCCCCGCTTGTGGGCGGTCTCTGCGTCCGTTCACGGCCGGCTTTCAGTTCGCAGGTGGCTGGCTGCGCTCCATCCGCGGGTGACCTTCCCTGCCCGTGGCGGCTCTTGCCCTGTCCGTGGCAGCTTCTTGCCCTGCCCACAGCGGCTCCGGCCTGCCCATGGTGGCTTGCCATTCTCAAGGCGGTCTGCCCGCTAGGAGAGGTCCCCGGGAATTGAACCCGGGGCCTCCCATGTGGTATGCCGGCGCCCTATCCACTGAGCTATCGAGCCGGCCCCAAGTCTGTCTTTTGATTGGGGAGTTTACTACATTAACATTCAATGTTATTATTGTACAGTTATTTCTTACTTCACCCATTTTGATCTTTGGGTTTTATCTGTCATACCTTGTTTTCATCTCCACTTTTACACTTTTAGTTTTTTACTCATATAATCTTCATTTATAGACACTCTTCCAAGCCTCTCTCTCCTGTCTTTTCTTTTCAGGCTGTAGCACTCCCTTTAGTATTTCCCAAAAAGCTAGTGTCTTGTTTACAAACTCTGTTTCTGTTTATCTGTGAATATTCTAAATGGGCCCTCATTTTTGAAAGACAATCTTCCTGGATATAAGATTATTGACTGGCAGTTTTTCTCTTGCAGTATCTTAAATATATCATACCAGTGCATTCTTGCCTTCACGGTTTCTGATGAAAAATAACCACTTAATCTTATTGGACATCCCTTGTATATGATGAACCTCTTTTTTTCTGCTGATCTCAGGATTCTCTCTTTATCTTTGCATTTGATATTCTGATTAGTATGTGTCTTGGAGTAGGTCTACTTGGATTTATTCAGATAGGAGTACATTGAGCTCCTTGAACACAGATATCTATGTCCTTCAATAGAGTTGAGAAATTTCTTACCATTATTTCCTTAAATATTCCTTCTACCCCTTTTCTTTATTTTCTCCTTCTGGGACACTCATAACATGTATGTTTGCATGTCTCTTGCAGTCATTTTATTCCCTGAGACCCTGATCATTTTTCTCCCATTCTATTCTTTATCTGTTCTTTTGTGTGTTTGCTGTCAGAGGCCTTCTCTTCAAGCTCCCTGATCTTTTCTTCTACCTCTTCAAATCTACTGTTATATGCCTCTAGTGGATTTTTAAATTTATATTTATTGTGTCTTTCATTCCCATAAGATCTGGTGTTTTTCTATGTATGCCTTCAAGTTCTTCTTTGTGCTCATTAGTGTCTTCTGGATGTCCTTAATCTCTTTAGCCATTTCATTGAATTGATTAAGGAAAATAGTTTGAACATCTATGATTAGTTGTCTGAACTCCTTTATGTCATCTGGAGTCTAAGTTTGTTCCTTTGACTGTGCCATATCTTCCTGTTTCTTGGAATGGATTAGAAATTTTTATTGTCTCAGCATCTGACTTATTAGATGTATTTACTCTGGGCCCAGTTTCTCTCTTTAGTCTAGGGCTTTCTATTTGATTGTCCTTGTGCTACAGCCTCTCTTTGATACTTGGTTCAACTTAATTTGGAAAGCTTTAGTGACTAATGTAAGCCATGGAGTCTGAAGCTGTCC